>JAECUM010029449.1:0-44364 GCA_016617855.1 Megalonaias nervosa | reverse complement strand
TTTTTTTTTTTTTTTTTTTTTTTTTTGTCAAAACGTCGGTACGATATCATGTTTATATATCGTGGTGCGAATTTTCTGTAGTTGATGCGCCTTATGGTGGTAGGTCGATATGGCATCGAACGATGCTCCGTTAAGGACTAGACGCGACATTTGTGATATGTATTCGACTCGCAATACGGCCAGATATGTAAGATTCAATGCGATCGTTGGTAATTCAGACTCGCTGATGATTTTTTTTTTCGTTAATCCTTGTGAACTATGAACCGTCATTGCATATCCAAGACACCGCGGTGACTTAACATTTGGTCCACCGACGCACGCAACGTGCGTTCAACTTCACGCAGTAGGACATAAACTATATCATTGAGAATCAGTTTGAGTGTCTTATCTTCTATCGCCAGCAAGCCTCCCGGTATTTTCACATGGTTATTTTGACAACGCGTATCCGCCGGTCGATAAATAAAATGGACATGTTCACTGGAGTATTTTGCTTGAAGTTTAAATAATTCTTGAAGCTTGTCGGAAACTTATTTTCGGGAAACCACGTTTAAATCCGCATGTTCACGTGTCGAAAAAAGGCATCACAAGATGTCTCAGAGATTTCCTCACGCATTTATTTGCTCTCTACCGGTGAGATCTTAAACGCACTCTCGCCTTCAGTCGTCTCAACGGTTTGTCCTTGGCACGGTAATCATCAGAAACTTCTTCATAATAATCGGCCATCTGCCTGGAGATTCTCTAGCAATCGGAGGTGGTTGACTTTGATCCCCACACAAGATCACATAGGGTGATCTTTTACAAAGCCACACTAAAATGTCCTTAACGTTTCAACAGGCACAGTACATACTTCGTATCATTAAACGTGAGGAATGTATTTATTTTCCCTGCACTTGATCGCAGCTGGAATCACCACGCCATGTGAAGAAAGTGATAAGTTTGTGATTTAACTTGTCTGGTTTCTCTCATGTCACTGCAAGCTTATGTGTAGGCGTTAACACAACAAAATCGGTGAAATTTTTAAACCGGTCAAAAACCTGTGTTGTTTTACTAAAGCCCCCTCCAACGTTCAGAATCCCAAGTTTGTGACGCACTACTGAGTCACTTACCGATGGAGCCCTCGATGGAGGAGCTAGATTATCGTTGCGAAAATAATTCTCTGGCGCATAATACTTTACAAATATATTCGGCGATCTTACTATTTCTTTCTTAATTCTCCAGTGGTCATATGGAACAAATTTATCCCGTATTGGTATTTCCCCTTGTAAACGTTCATTCAGCGCGAATACACGAAGTTTATCGAGATTTGGTAGGAGTCCTTTTATCGATATAAAATGATTCTGTGGCAACTCTAACCGCGGCGGATGGAAATCTAGCAATGATCGATAACAAGTTAATACTTACATATGCAAGTATTTATGCTCTTAAATGAGAGAATTGCGGAGACTCGTGTTCGCTGTGGGAAATTAAATGCTTGCTGATCTCATCAGTAAGCGTCACAATGGTTTTCCGAAATAAATGTACCAGCGCGTACAGAGTCCTTGATCAGAAAATCAAGTTTAGCCTTGTCAGTAACAAGCAAGTTACTCAGATTTTTGCAATATGCTGAAGTATCCGTAATAAATTTACCTAAATTTCTCCGCTCGAGCTCCTTAGCGTACGAAATATCGTTACGAGTCGCATCTCGTGATAACTCAGGAAGTCAGACTTGTTTTGCGGCTTATATGCTATGATCGCTTTAGAAACGGTTAAACTTGTTTGCATGCGCAAGTGGAGCATAAACTTTAAGAGAACAATAGGAACTCTTCCATGAGCATTTGGGAGATTCTCATCGCCTAGCAATTTATCTCTGCTAAGTGCATTAAAGTGTCTTCAAAACAATGCAGAATAACAGGATGAAAACCTCCATTTTACTCAAAAACTGTTGATCTCGGCAAACCCAGTCAAGTAATTTTCAGGTAGAGGCCCGTTGAATAATACGCGTGTAAGTTCATGTGTGGGATGACCAAAAATGTTTTAAGTATGGTAGGCATTCTCCATATCCAAGACAAATGGCAGGGAAGCACGCGGCATTGTCGAAGGCAATAACATCGTCGGAGCAGTAATTGGTATTCCAAATAACACCATGCCGATATTCGACGCAGAATCGTTGGACGTCATCAAAAAAACTAGTTTGTTTTATCTTTTCTCGTGCAGAAGATGAGACCATATATACTTCTGTATTTGAATTTCCGGCTAGTTCATTGATCTCATCGACGTCGTCAATGTATTTTGATGCGATTGATACCAACCCGTTATGAAATTTCTCCTCGTAGTATCCGTCTCCGTTGGAGAGCACAAACTGATCAACAACACTTTCACGGCGATCAGTACTACTAAGTAGCCAGACTGATTCTGGATAGTTTTTAAGAATCTTCGCAATAGCCTCATCAGTTCCACCAGAATAAAATTTCATCATGCGACGGAGTGTGAAAATTGCTGCGCAGTCCACCATGCTGCGCGTAGTGTTCGACGACTTTGATGAAACTACCATGCCGATATTTACCATAATCATAAAGAAGCGCGCCAGTTATTGTTGTAACAAAAATTGGACATTTCAACGAGCGCTCCAGCGTGGTAAGGTCACTGACTTTCGAGTCATTTTCTTTCCCGATGAGAAATCTTTGCACGTCGATGCTCGCTTAACCACTACACGCGGACACGCAATTCATTGTACCAGTTCTCATTGGAGTCAGTACATCGCGATTAGTTTAATTCAACTAATATATTCCATATACAACCGCGGTAACCAGATATGCGTTAGTGTAGTAAATATCGTCGATGTCTGTCAAAAACCCAGTCGCAAACCGTGGCACCTGCATAATAACGGACTGACAACGTTTGCGTTCATTGCGTACTGAATCCATTTTGTCTCTGGTCACCCATTTGTCCTTGACGCCGGTAATAAATGTAATCCCGAGAACACATTTATTGGGGGAGCGGAGGCAGCAAATCAATACTGTCACGAGCGGGTGTATTGTTCATGCGAACATCGTAGATTTCACGCGGCCTCTCCTGTTCAGTGTACCACGTCGTATACATACAAGCGGCTCCGTCAACGACAAAATCATCTTTTGTGTCACAAAACTGTGAATTAGATCTGGAAATTCTTTTGCACTTCTACGATCATAATGAACTTTGTCAATATCAAACAGCGGTTTAGCTGGCTTTGGTTCCGTCTCTAAAAATCTCTGAAATTCATTTTCAGTGTAAACATTTTTGATTTCCTGATCATGAAGAATTTTTAACAATCGCTGATGCAGATGCTTTAGTTGAAATTTATTCCAGTAAGATGTAAACATTATTTTGTACCCAGCGAGCACGAACGCGACTCACGACTTGATTTCGTCATTATATATATATTTTTTGCATTCATGCAGTTTGGATAATTCATACCAGTTTCCATCTTAGTACGTCACATGGAACAAGACCACAGCCCTTTCTCACACAATCGGTATGTATCCAACAGAATTCACTGACACATTACTGGCCACAGTAGGTTGTATTTCCCGTGTGAAGCCGTTTGAATCGATTCTTTCCCATAATATGTATTAATATTACAATGTTTCTAATTAATTTCATCGTGAGGTGGGTGGGTTAACCTCAGTGTTTTAATTTTCTGTTTGATTGATGAGGGTGTTGTCTTTTAAAAAATGAATTTCCCTGTCGCGATTTATTGTCTTTATACCTAGATGTATGTTAACCATAAAGAGTTAAGCCTGGTATAAATTCTTTTCGGGAGGATCCGTCCTTTTACCAATAGGACCACAAACATTTTTTTTTTTAGCTGGGCCTTGCTGATGTTTAGAACTAATGGATCGTATGTATCTGGACATGTGGACATGTGATTGCAAGACAAAAATACGTTGAAAGAATAGATGAATGCCTGAGCCTGAATCGAAGTAATACCGTGCAACATTTGATGGGTAATGATAACGAGTATAAATCAATCATCGAAGAAGCCAGACTTTACGTGCGCAGTCTTGAAATGTTATCAAAAGTAGAAAACGGCATCATTCAAACCTTGAGCAGAAGACAGCCAAATATCCGATACAACGAATGGAAGTATAAACGTGAAACATTGCCTCATATCTCCGATCTAAGAGCGAAGATCATGTTGTTTAATGCCAGCTACCCAAATGTTTACTCATTGGTATTGTCAGCAATGCGATCCTCAAAGGATCCATCGATTAAACTTCTTTCGAGTTCTAACGCTTCGACCTATCGAAGATAAAAGTCACTCGAGATGGGCAACGACCATTTGAGCCTAACTTTGCACAGAAAAAGTACTTGAGATCTTCTTACTTGACATGTTTGAAGCCATAGGACAATTAGATATCAACAACAGCCACGGTATTTCGTGGGACGAATATGCGGGATGATATAATGTGTTCGTAACCCTCTACGATAACAAACAGACAAATGTACTGAATGTACGAACAAAACTTCTAAAAAAGAATTGGAAAAGCAGTACATTCACTTTTTCACCGCTGAGAATCCTGAATGCAGATCCAGTGTCGTGGACCGTTTTCAACGAATTTTGAAAGAGCGTATGTTGAAACATTTTACACATCAATACACTCTCAAATACATCGAAGTGATATAACTTATCGTCAAAGCTTACATTCAGTCGTGCCATCGTTGCCTCGGATTTTGTGAACGTCACCTACCACAAAAAGAAATAAATTTTGTTAAAGACCGGAATTAGGGTTCGCATTGTAAACATCAAACGTCCTTTTGACAGAGGTATTCACCTAACTGGACAACAGAATTGTTTCATGTCAGTGGACACGTACGTGGACGTATTCCTCCCATCAATCAAATGGAAGACATGAACGGAGAAGTGTTAAAAGGAACATGTTACTTGCTTGAGTTACAACAAGTGACCAGACAAGAAGTCGATGTGTACGATATCGAAAGTAGTTCGATCGAAGAAAACGTAAAGTGGGCAAACGTCGATTTGAAGAAGTTAAAGTGAGACTGAAAGGATATCCACCTATATTTAATACTTGGATTGCCGCTTCGCAAGTAATCGACTATAAACAAGAAGAAGCAGGGACTATCATACCGTTAATCACAGATGCTACCTTTTCTCAAATTTCCTCTATTCAAAGAACTACAGAAACAGCATCTGTGGATGTGAGGTGGAGAACGTATTCCTAAACCTCAACTCGTCTTTTTATGCAAAATCACTGAGGTGCATTGTATCATCGAAAAAGTGATTGCAAATATGAATTTGCAACAAGGTGTCAAACAATTGCGGACAATGTCAGTGAGAAGTTGTGTTGGTTACCTTCTTCCCAGTCCTTCATTGAAATAACATTTTACAATAAAAACAACAACGTTAACCCAAAGACGAACACCAGGCATCAGCATGGTCTTCAACTAGAATTAAAGATCAATAACTTTCAGGCAGAAACGACAACATACACCGTGCCTGCCTCATGCACCTGCAACACCTCAAATACAAACTTTATGGCTTAAGAGTATGGGTCAAAACTAGACCAACAGTAGAAATAAGGGCAACAATACTACGAATATATATGGTAGATACGAAATATACAGCAATCTTTACTAATGGTTCTAAGTCACTAAACCCAGGACACACGATGAGGGCGAAACTTCTCGACAACAGCTCCATACGGTCGAATTCTGGTTATTAAGTCAAGCAATTAAATGGATACAAAAACCCAAACATCAACGACAATTATAATCAGCGACTCCCTCAGCATTCTGAGCTCCCTGGAATCGGGTAACTTTTCTAGCAGGGAAAATCTGTTGAGATAAGTCAACTTGAGGTTCAAAACACTAGTCCAAAATAATTATACTGCATACTTCATGTGGGTGCTATCTCATATTGACATGCCTAGAAACGAAACGGCCGATAAGAAGCAAAACATAAATAGAGAGAAGCCTGTGCTCAACAACTGGCTTACAGCGGCCAGAAATCTACTGTATAATTATGCAAAATATTGATAAGAAATGGCAAGGGCAATTTGACGACAGTCCATAAGGACGCAGGCTTTATAACCTGCAAAAACCAAATACAATAGAAATGTCAGCTCCCCAATACTGGTGAACCCACATGACACTCAAGGCATAACACCACCAAAAATTGGAAAACCCTTCAGCCGACAGCATTGCTAGGTTCTTATCAAGTAGCGGCATAACAGACATTAACTGCCCACATTGTCCCACTCCAGAAGCACTACACCTTGTTATCAATGAATGCCCCAAACACAATGAGGAGAGACGAACATTCCAGGATAAGCACAAAAATCTCAAAGCCCCAATAACTTATCCAGAATTCCTACACGAGGAGCTACAAATATCGACATGATATATAACAATATCCTGGGATACCTTTCTGCTATAGGAAAAAGAGGAAAAATATAATCCACAGTTAGAACATAACGTACCACACTCAAATTAAAGACCAAATCACTCAACTAAATACAATCCAATTATATCCATTACAAAATGGGAAAATCCTTCATGTCTAGACTGAATGAGGTGAAGCCCCGCCACCAGAGCGAGAAATGGAGATATCATTCCCACACGGGGACTCTGTTCGCGGTGTGGGCGGCCAATCCAGACTTCCTGGGCAGATGTAAAGATGTCCCCGCTCCTCTCTGAAAATCACGGGGAAACCCCAGTATAAGTATTGACTTGCAAAACACACACTTCATTTGAATTATGAAAAAAATCCATGACTGATCTCTTCGTCATGCTATACTCCAACTTACGAATATTGCATGTACTTTCCTATTAAAAAAATAAGCAACTCCACTTTCTTTCTTCCATCGTAGGATATTGGCGTTGGAGAATGTCCAGGAAACAATACAAGGAAACTCTCACACAATATTTATATGAATCCTAGACATGATCCGATAAACAATATAGCCCTTCCCTCCCTAACACTACCGTGCTAACCAAACCGCCAAAAGTGTAAAGTTTGTATCTTCTAAAAATTCAATATGCAGGCGCAAGACGACAACATTCATGTGTGGGAACGTCTCAACCCTGGATGAACAGGAGTCATCCAGTGACATTCTCCTCCTTTCCCGCTTCCTGATATGTAAATTAAGAATTTTTGCATTGCATACATAAAGTGTTAAATGGGCATTGTAAGGTTACCCATCAACGAGAAATTAGGCAGTAGGCAAACAAACTGATCCAGAAAATCCTGACGGGAAGAATACTATCTTCTCAAAAATAGCGCAGGACTTAGTAGAAGACGTTTTGCGTGAAGAAACCATCAAGGAAAAAGAAGACTGGAAGGAGAGACAAAAGTAACAGCAGAAAAAAACAACAGGAACAGCAGAATGAATAGCAGCAGCAGCAACAACAACAACAACAACAACAACAACAACAACAACAACAAGGAGAAGACGTTGAATCCAGAATGGTGACAGTAGAATTTTCCTTCTCCTTTAGAAAGAACCGGTCCTTTGATGCGGTGAGGCCAATGTTGATATATATCTGTCCGTCCTCCTAGATGATGAAAGACAGAACTATTCGCCAGCACCAAACTGCTCTTTTCAGATCTGTAGAAAAAAAATAGATATTAATAATTGAGTCATAAAATTTGTCTCTTGTGTTTTGTGCTTGTTTGCGTATATTTGTATCGGTATTTGTCTTTCCCCAACAATAGCTAAATGTGTAACTTTGTTGAATATGGTTGTGTTTGTGTGAGTACAGAGTTTGTCTATAAACGCTAACTTACCCTCGTGTAAGCCTATATAAAAAAAATCAGAAAAAGGGTTTCTTTTAGGTCCCCGCTATTTATTTTCTATTTGGATTCTGTGTGAGGGATGTTCATCATTCGTTTCATTTCATTTTTTCATTCATTCACATTAGATTTTCATTCAGGGCGGAGACATCGGCCAGATAACATCGCGCTTGCTCAGAGAATTTGGGTGGAAGCAGAAAAGCGGGAGAAACGTGCTTCCATGTGCAGCCATTGAACTACCAAGAACAAAAAAACGGAGCGTGGCAGCCTTACATGGACAGCATACTGCAGATTACGCTGACCAACTCAACTCACTAAGCTGGACGAGAAGGCGTCACTCCATGAGAAGAAGTATGAGAGACAGGTCTTCAAATTCATGTCAAGCCGCAAATTATTGGCAAGAGTTCAAACAGATTCAACAAAAGATGGAATAAAATAACCCACGATGCGTCTATGAAACTCACAGTCCTATTTGGGGAAGACTTAAATCATTAATATTTAGTCAAATCAGCAACCATCGAAGAACTAAAACAGCAGCTGAATTCAGTATCCACAGAGGAACAATTGCAAACGTTTTAGTCTAAATTAAATAAGGATCAACAAAGACTCTCTGCAAAACTATACAAAATCAGAGAAAGAAAACTCAGAAGTCATGATCTACAACCAAATCACCGCTGCGAAGAAACTTCAATTGACTAAAAACAAACGTAAGAAGAAAAATCGCCGTAAAAGGACACCGAAGAGTTTAACCGCCGACTAAGACTCAAGGCCTATTTTGCCTTGCAGGCCATAAATAAATCAGAGGAAAATAATAGCTGCGACCAACTCACATTCAGAAAGAAAGGTAACTGGGCCCCATCCTGGAATGTTCGGAAACAGCCTACGCCTAAAGGTTTAGTGCATCTCTCGATGACAGTCCTTGTCGCACACTCAGGAGTAGTTCCTCTCATCTTAGTTTTGCAAACCGCACTCTTGTGTGATAGTATGTTTGTGTTTATAAGCGAAAATGTGTAAATGTGTATCCACACTTCCTACCCTCTTAATTTGGATGGTAGGTGTGTGTATATGTGTGTTCTGATAGTAATCAAACAGCGGATCCTGGATTGAAGGGTGTGTGTGTCTGTGTTTGAGTTGTATATATGGTGTGTTGGATTGTAGAGGGTTGTGCTCGCTTGTAGTTCAACATTTCATTTTCCTTACCCTTATAAAATGTCGACTCTTATTCCCTTCACCAGTTTTACACTACAGTTTCCATTGTCCTCATAAACTGTCGACCCTTTTCCCTTCACGATTTAACAATATATTTTCCCTTTTCGTTGTAAATACGTTTGTCACCATCAACACCTTTGTCCCATTAACAAAGTTTCCATGTTAAACGTATGGACCCATTTAACATAGGATTTCCCTTTATCCCCATACTAATTCCCACATTTAACCTTATGGGCTAATGTTAACTCCTGTATGTCCCCCAGTTATTATTGACAAGTACTAACGTATTGTTGAACTACTTACTTAGGTGTAAGAAAAAGGAATACACCATAGACAATAAAAACAGCTAAATATAGAACATCAGGATTGCGTCTTTACATTAAATCAATTTTCAAAATGTACAAGGCTATAGTTCACAGAGGGAAGACAGTATAAACAAATTTTTACAAGTATATGCAGTCAAGAGCATGCACGGTTTATTACGATCTCATACCAAGAAACGCTTCTAAAATGACATTTACGAATGAGAATAAGAAGTATTATCTTCTCACCACTATATTCATATTCGTTAACAGAAGATTAAAGAAGCTAAACTTGAAGCTGACATAGTTACAAAGTTAGAACCAACAATAACTGCAACATACGAGATCAAGATGACCTAACAGGTAAATACAAACTTACTGCACATCTGAAATGAACATTGAATTAAAACTGTAATAAATACATATCACAAATTATTCATATTTGTCTGGACATCTACTCCTATCTTATTATACAGAATTTAGTGAGAAAATTTTTTTTTATCTAGTTTGATTTCTTTTAGGAAGCAATGAATAGACTATAGATTTGAAAAAGAAGGCAAAGAAGTTTTAGCATAAAGAACAATCCGATTTAAAGATATTTATCTATTTATGAACCAATCACTGGAACACCGTGTGTGTAAATGCTGATACATTTATTGAAACAATAGAACACTACGAATGAGCCCGATAGCGAAATGAACCAGTCAAAAGCAATGTTTTAGCTGCCTCCTGGACAGAACGAAAATATTGGAGAAGAGATATCTATCCATGCGAATACATCGATTCATTTATTCATTTGAAAGGTTTAATGAAACTCAATTGCCATCAATAAAAATGTATTCAAACTTTCGTGGATCAGGAATTAGCACACAGATTGTCAATATGTTAATGGTGTCATGGAACATTTTGAACAGAATCTTTGTTGAATTACATGACTACTCCGTAAATAAATATACTTGAAAGCTATATGTAATTTTAGAAGAATTTAGAAAGTCTGGCTAAATTATTATAACCTAGATCCTGCACATTATTTTAGCGCACGACTTGCCCATGGTAATAGTTTGAAAATAAGCAAGGTATCACTAGAATTGCTCAGTGATAATGATTGTTTGAGATCAATTGCAATATTAAATGAGGAATTGGTATGATATAACACACACACACACACACACACACACACACACACACACACACACATACATATATATATATATATATATATATATATATATATATATACTATATATATATATATATATATATATATATATATATATATATATATACAAACCATGAGATGAGTATTCTTGCGATATCAATATAAGGTATTATAATTTTCGTAAGTCAATGTCAACATCATTCATTATGTGCTTATGCTCAAACAACTGTTGTATATCACTGTGTATATTTGGTTCATGTGCCAACAATTACATATAAAAAACAAAACTAAATCGGCAAACAAACAACAGATAAAAGCCTTGGTTTGAAACTGATTGTCTTGAAATTACAAAAATGCATTTGATGGAATTTAATAAGTAGATTTCGAAGTGCCAACACATTTACACGGCTACTTCAAACACTATGCCTCTGCACCAGGAACACTAGTTCCTAATGAATCTGATTTATCTCCATTGCAGATTAAATTGATGTAAAATAAATAGAGTACAATAAATACCTTTAGTAGCTATATTATTGTGCGGGTATGTTATCCCCTGTCTTATTTTGATGTTGTACGTTGAATTATTAAGAAGCCTAAATAAATACAGAGAACAATTTCTGTTCAACCAAACGTCATCATAAAAATCTTACATGGAATGCAATACATCTTTGAGACAAATATCAATCAGCTTTGAGAACGATTTCTTTACACTCATGAATGTAAAGGTGCAAATTTCTGTCGATCTATGAAGAGCACATTAATTTGGGCAGGGGAACGATTAATTTGATTTATGGGGACCGTGGCGTGTTAAATCGTCATACTGCAAGGATTTGTAATGTATGTATCATGAGAGGAGTGATTCTTAATTAAGCATTCGTTTATTTAACCGTCAGACAGACTGGAAGAATAGGGTTAACTTCGATCTTGTATCGGCATTGTCAGACTTGAAATTTTCCAGAACCAGTTATTTGGGAACCTCGAGGGCAGGCAGACTACAATTTTGGCGCCTAGTTATAAAAGGTGGGAGATATATTTAATCCGGATTGGTTACGCTAAATAAGGGGCGTGGTTCCCACACAAAAATTCCTTGGTTTTAATATGTCCCATCACAAAATTTTAGTCAGTCTGCTCTTTTCTGCAAGAGAAAACAAAGGTAGGAGACTCCGAGGTTGAATTTAGAAGAAATTCTCTCGTAAAATAATTATCCAAGAGACCGGATGTCTGGAAAGACGACGGACACAATTTTGGCGGTAGAAGCGAGCGAAGCTTGAAAGCACAAGGTATTTTGCGCCAGTCTCATGTAATTCGTTGATATAAATACAACGATTTATTTGATTTACTTGCTTATATTTGCATGAATTTATTTGTTTAAATTCATAGATCAATTTTCTTGATATGAATACAACTGTGTGAGTTCATCTATATGAATCCGTGCAATGATATTCTTTATATAAGTTTGACGAATTGTTTGAATGTGTCATCTTGATTGTTATAGGAAAATATGTATCTAAGAATTTCATGCCTTACCTTTGTTGATATGAGTTACGAGAATCCGTGTGAATTCACCGACCTTAGATGATTTCACGGATGATAAAGACTTGAGTGCTTATTGACTGAAATTAGCGTTGTTAAACCATGAAGTGAGATTTCATATATGCTAAAGACTTGAATGTGTGTATTCGCTAGAATTAACGTAGTTAAGCCATGTAATGAATTTCATTCATTCATTTGTGTAATTGAGACGAGAACAGAACTGTTAGGCGTTGTGGGATGATAATGTGAGTCAGGTTGAAATAGCTGTTAGGAAGTACATTAATCTTATGACACTGGGTTTGTTTATGGCCTGCCACGTTTAGCTTGACCAGATAGCCTTGGTATCTGTCCGATAGAACGATATCTGACATAACGAGAGGGGAGTAATGATCTATTCCCAGTAGGATATCTGACAGAAGATTTAAGTTGCTTCTCTGTTTATTTTTGGAAGATGAAATAGCTCCACGTGACGTATCCAAGCATCTACGTATCTACGTACTTACGTATCCACCTACCCACACAAAGTTCGAGGGCCGAAAGAGGCGAGACAACAGAGAGTTCGGAAAAGAGAAAAGAAACGTGGAAAGGACCAAGGAGAACAGCCACAGTGAAGTTGGAATGAACCGGAAATAATCAGGTTATGAAGTTGTACAAGGCAATGACTTCGATTGTTCACTCGATTCGATGATGAACTAATTCTATCATTTAAAACAGATCGGCTATTTATATAAGTATATTTGTGTTTTGAAATTCGGCGAATGATTTATTTCAAAAGAAGTGTATCTTCCTAATGTAATGCATTATCACGGTTGTTTATGTAATTGATAAAATTGTTATTTTCATGTACGGGGGCTCGTGTCATTCTGTTTTATATATCTGCTCAGATCTCTATCTATTCAACCTATAAGTTTCACACTTTATATTGATATTTACTCGATCCGGGCAATAACACCGAAGGCGATCACCCTCTAGATACGATAACCCAATTTCCACTACAACCCACCCCCAACAAAGTGGGGGCTTCGTAGCAATGAATAATGTTTTCTATGCGATACAGATGGAATGTTTAAGAAAGATGACGATAATAAAACATATACTAAGGAAAAGAAATGTTTTAAAATTCAACTTATCAATACAATGCGAAAAGACATATCAAAGATATGGTATTAGTTGCTCAAATAATGAAAAAATCAAGTTAGCCAAACCAGTTCGACTGCTGCTTGTAAGAAAATTGAGTAGTATAACTTCTATTACAAAAAAACTTAATGAAACAGCTATGGTAATACAAATCGTTCTAAATTTTACTGAAGCAGATTGTCTGTGTTGAAATGGTTAAATTGTACAACGATATGAAATAAAATATTGACATTTACTTCACGTCTTTACGAAACGGATATATCAAGTAAAGAAAAGTGTATGGTCTACAATATACTTATATACTATATACTTTCAGAACCTACAAAGATAAAAAGAAATTATGCACGTGTATTCAGAAATCATTTCTTATAACGAATGTACAATTTGACATGTGCAAGGGTTGTTTACGTTAGAAAAAGAAAACTCATCATGAGATCAATTTGTTTAGATCGTACAATCACACTACAGCATATGTATACAATATTACACCGAATAAGGTTGCCCAATGAAGAAAACGAATTTAGAGGTTTTACAGATGTAGTGAAAGTAGCTGAATCAAAATAGTATATGTGAAATCAGACGTTGAAATATATGACCAACATCATCAAGAGATGCAACTGGATATTTGCAGAGAAAGAGATTCAACCGAAACTTTAAAATTGCAAGAAATCTCAAATAACATTGTAAACAAAGAGCATAAGTAGTTGGATATTTAACAGATATAGAAATTAACGTTACAGAAAATGTAGCAAAATAAGTCTCAGAGTTAAATGAAAGTTTCTATTAGGTGAAAGGTTATAACTGTCCAAAGAAAAAGGTGAAACAATTGTTACTATTTATACAGCTGTAGGCAGGATAGCAAACCCCAATTTTGGTTTTGAAGAATATGTGATGGTAGTGGTGGCGATATATGTGGTACATATACGTTAGTCAAACAAGTGTGAATGAAAAATCTTCCAACTATTCTTTGAATTACCTAACAATGCAACAGTTTCATGGCGTGGAGTCGTTGACAGTGTAACAAGATGGATCTTCATATCAAATAGGCAAATTTGTTTGCATTAGCTGATAATTTCATTGTACTTATTGAGTCTTTAGTCGGTTTGTTATCTACAGCTTTGAGCCAATGCGTATAAACGGCAAAGGAAAAAATTAAACAAAAAAGTAAAGAACAACACCTCCTGCAACTATGGTCACAATTATGTTGGCATAACTATAAACGCAGATTAATTTGTCTCATGAAATTGTTCTTGTTAATGTGCGCATGGATTACAAAACGTTTGGTTGGTAACTGTAACAGTTTTCTAACCATGTTCCGAGAAGGCCTATTTCATTCCGCGTTACAGATCTGGTCAAGTAAAACAGTCGATTCTAAAAAATATGTTTATTACAGTCGGTAGAAGTCGTTAGTCGATACTGAAAAATATTTTACAATAGATCTACCTTTCATTTTCAGAAAAGCATTTCCATATTTTCGAGGTTCAAAAGATGATTTAATGATTGAAGTAGGAAGTCACGCTAGACTTGAAGATCAAAGAGCTTGCAAATTATGTCTCAAAGAAAATGTGAGGTACGTAGAAAATGAGTGTCATTTTGTATGTATATAAGCTTGTTATACTAATATAAGATGGAAATATTAAGATACAGTATATGAACGCTTCATTAGATACGTTTACAAGTTTAATGTCTACTCAGACAATAAGCCTTATTAAAAATATTTCAAACATCTTATATTTCGCTTTTAAACTAAAAGATGAGCTGTTACAAATATCAACATCAACACCTAAACAAGTGTATTTTAATATATTTTTTTATGGTGTATTGTATATTATACTCAGTTTATTATGTTGTGTATTATTGGCCGGAGGCCTAAGGTCCTGAATAAACATTCTGTTCTGTTCTGTACAAATGTATCCTTCTTGGTCACTTAATTCTTCGCCATGTTCTTTCTATTCTATCAGTTATTTCTTAATCTATCGGTTAACAAATTGTTACAGACTGTTTATCGTCTGCGGGAATGTCTTTTTTTACCACGTCTATATTTTTTTTAAATTATTTTTCTCTAGACTAAATGTATCTGATCACTTTTGTAAATTATTAGTGTAACCTACCTATTTTATCACCATATGCCTTGGTAAAACAAAGTACACCATCACCACCAATAGCTTAGTTTATCCTAAATATCGAATCCGATATATCTAGCTCAAATCTTTTTCAAATGTTTTTATCTGACCTTGTTCACATAAATACAGTTTTCAATCGCCTTTCTACAGTGTCTTGTATACCTGCAATAGACAACGTAATAAATGTTCTGTTTTGTACCTGGCCACCTAAAATACATATCACCTGATACATGATATTTTGAATTAGTGTACACATTCCTTATTCTGTTTGTCTATTGCTATCTTGTGAAAAGAACAAACTCTACCGGTTTTTTTTGGGGGGGGGGGCGGGGGGGGGGCACTTATAAGCATACATTTATTCAGTAGGCATTTTCTCCAGTAGTCAACTGTTCCAACTCCATCATTACATTTACTTTTGTAACATATGTTACATGATCTGACATGCGTTCTCCAAAACTCGGATGAACAGCATTATACTCAGTTTTCAGAATTTTCAATAAAATGCTTTCCCCAGTAATATAAATATATAGACATACAGTACACTCATCGTGTTTATCGGAAAATCCACGTTCCCACAGTGGATCTTAATCCTTTTCACGATGTGTCCCTCACAGACATGACACCGTGGTCGTCGTGGTTTGCCCACGTTGTGGCTTGTAGTGGACGGATTAAGTTTTATTGCCCCATTTAGAAGTCACAGCAAAATAATTATATGTAATTGTGAACACCAACTACAACGCGTGCAACTTACGTTTTGACTCAGCTGCAGTACATAGTGTAGGTTGCTCTTTTAAAGTTGTAGACTATGCCATTTAATATTCAAAGACTCGCCCAATACAACGCAGTCGCATATGTGTATTGCGAGAGATTCAAGATTTCCTAGCA
This sequence comes from Megalonaias nervosa, assembly GCA_016617855.1. Lineage (NCBI taxonomy): Eukaryota > Metazoa > Mollusca > Bivalvia > Unionida > Unionidae > Megalonaias > Megalonaias nervosa. Next base: position 28,248 of record JAECUM010029449.1, on the reverse strand, counting down.
AAGAATGCTGAGACATTTAGATGTTTCTCAAAATATACCAAATTTAATTAAAGTAATTTTAAAATGAGGCAGAGAGAGATTCTGCTCTTAAACAAGAAAGGGAAAAAGAAATCACACGTAAGTATTACCGGGTTTCATTCTGCCAATCACTTTAAAAATGTTTCTTTACGTGTTCCCGTACAATGAAATGTACACAGCGCTATCCAATATGCAACTACTGGTAATCCAGCCTGTTTAATACTTGCAACCCAAATATGTATGCCCTTGTGGCACATTATCTCAGGAACTAGACACTAGTTTACTTTACCATTGACCCACTGTTTTTACGCAGTCTATACAAAACTCACGATGGCGCATGCTATATCTAACAGCTTAATAAATATACTTAGAATTGCATGTTGAGCCGTCTGATGAATTTACATGTAATATTACAAAATGGACAGGTGAAAGTGAGGAAAAAGTAAAAGGACTTAAATGTTTTCATATATAAACTTGCATGTATTATGTAAGGGTGCAAATTTCTGTCGATCTATGAAGAACACATTAAGTTGGGCAGATGAACGATTAATTAGATTTACGGGGACCGGCGCGTGTTTAAATAGACAAAAATGCACTGATTGGTAATGTCTCTGTCATGAGAGCAGTGATTCTTAATTAAGCCTTTGTTTATTTAACTGAAAGGGATAGTGGTTAACTTCCGATCTGTATCGAAACTGTCAGTTTTGAAGTTTTCCAGGAATCAGTATTTGGTAATCTGAGGCTGGCAGGCGGACTACATTTTTAGCGCCTAGTTAAGGCGGGAGAGATATTTAATTCGGATTGGTTACGCTGAATAAGGGGGAGTGATTCCACATGAAAACTCTCAGTTTTAATGTGCCGCCGCAAAGGTCCTGGTCAGTCGACAATTTTTTCTCCAAGAGAAAACAAATGTAGAAGGCTTCGGGTCAAATTTAGAAGAAATTCACTCGTAATTAATCATCCAAGGGATCGGATGTCTGGAAAAATCGACGAACACAATTCTAGCGGGAAAGCTTGAAAACACAAGGTATTTTGCGTCAGTCTCACGTAAATCATTGATATCAATATGACGATTTGTTTGATTTATTTGCTTATATTTGCATGAATTTATTTGGTTAAATTCGTAGATCAATTTTCTTGATATGAATACAACTTTGTGAGTTCATCTATATGAATCCGTACAATGATATTCTTTATATAAGATGATGAATCGTTTGAATGTATAGTCTCGATTGTTATACGTAAATATGTATCTAGAATTTCATGCCTTACTTTAGTTGATATGAGTTACGAGAATCTGTGGGAATTCTCCGACTTAGATGATTTCACGTATGGTAAAAACTTGAGTGCGTATTGACTGAAATTAACGTTGTTAAACCATGTAGTAAGATTTCATATATGCTAGAGACTTGCATGTATGTATTCGCTATAAATGGCGTAGTTGAGCCATGTAATGAATTTCATTCATTCATCTGTGTAATTGAGACGAGACCGGAACTGATGTCTCAAGGTGATGTTAATGTGAGCCAGTGTTGAAATAGCCATTAGGAAGTACATTAATCTTAGGGAACTAGGTTTGTTTATGGTCTGCCGTGTTTAGTTAGACCAGACAGCCGTTGGTATCTGTTTGAATTCCGATAGAACTATATCTGACATTAACGAGAGCGGGAGTATGATCTGTTCCCAGTAGGATACCTGACAGAATATTTAGGTTGCTACTTTGTTTACTTTTGGAAGGTGAGATAGCTCCACGTGACGTATTCACCGACGTATCCATGTGACGTATACACGAATCTACCTGTTGAAGTATCTACGCATCACATACTTACATAACCACCTAACCACACAAAGTTCGAGGGCCGAAAGCGGCGAGACACTAGAAGTTGAAGAAGGGAAAAGTGGAAAGGACCCAGACGTACAGGCACAGGGAAGTTAAAGAACAGTCGCAGTGAATTCGGACTAAACCAGAACAATCAGGCTATGAATCTGTACAAGGCATTGACTTCGATCTTTCACTCGATTCGATGATGAACTAATTCTATCACTTAAAACAGATCGGTTATTTGTATAAGTATATTTGTGTTTGAAATTCGTTGAATGATTTGTTTCAGAAAGAAGTGTATCTTCCTAATGTAATGTATTATCACAATTGTTTATGAATTTTTATTAAATTTATTGTCTTTACATGTACGGGGGCTCGTGTCATTCTGTTTTATATATCTGCCCAGATCTCTATCTATTCCACCTATAAGTTTCACACTTTATATTGACGTTTACTCGATCCGGGCAATTACACCGTCGGCGATCACCCTCTAGATAACGATAACCAAAATCCACTACAACTCACCCCCAGCAAAGCTGGGGGAGTTTGTAGCATATGATTTTCAGGTAATACAGATGAAAATTTGGTACATTACATTCTTTCAACCTACGTAATAATTACTGCAATAGTTGTTAGTTTTCGAGCGCATACATGTACAATATCGTTTGCAATTCAACGGAAATGTCTACTATTATTCAGACTTAGTTGTGAAATAGGTATCATCTACGCTAGATAAGATTGTTTACAGTATGACAAATATCCTACAGCTTTGTACATTTTTTAAAGCTTCATCTAACTGGAATTTCTTCTTGTTCATACTGTTTTTTCCCCCTTCTTTAACTTTTAAGTTGAATAGATATCTATCAATAATGCCTTGTAAATCGCCAGAAATGGGTAAACCACATGTTTGCCAAAGCTATAAAATCTATCTCTAATTTCACTAATTGTTATTAACTTAGCTTCGTATTTTTTACCGATTTAAACAGGTTTCCCTAGTAAAATTTCGTACTGGAGGTGGAAGAGGTTTTGGATTAAAAGGGTGTACATTCCTATTACTTTTTTGTTTATCTTGAACCGTTCCTATTAATTCTGCCGTCATCGCGAATGTTATTGCAGTAATGCTCTCTCGTTCGACTTTCCGTGTATTAAATTTCTGAAGCATTAAGTTCCATCATGTTAAGTATGCCCAGTTTCGACAATAGATAATAAGAAAATAGAAAGGACAATTAATACGCGACACTATCATAACTGAACCACACTGCGTGCCACATGAACAAATTTTGGACTAGTACAACTAAAAGCAATAATAAACGAAGGTAAAAAGGGATGGAGCCAGTTATTTTGTGCTAATGTGATAAAAAGAACTTTGCAAATTTAGTTGTGAAACGGGTGTATGCGATAGATACGATTGTATTTGAAGTACAATTAAAAATAACCCCCAATTTTGTGCGTCGGTTTGGTTTATCTAAGTTGAATGTCTTTTTCTCCTTACTTCTTGCCCCATCCACCACGTTGTTTAACTTTGTATCGTATTAGGCATAAGCTGAACACATCCTATCTGTTATTAATGCCCTGTAGATCGCCAGAAATGGCAAAGCCACTGGTTTGCCAATGCTATAAAATCTATGACATGACGATGTTTGTTTTGTATCTTTACCTTTTCATACACACAGGAGACAGTTCCTGGAGATTGTGTATGATGACTTGTGATGCGTTTGTTCATTTAAATAGAATTAACCCTCTCTCCCAAAGTGTCTGCAATTTAAAATGCTCATGGAATATATAATTGGACCTTTATGGGTTAATTGGGGGTATGATAAGATTTAGGTCTAGAATTCTTGGACACAATGGTGGTTTTATCCATCAATTCAGTGTTATCGTGATATCGTGATATCATAATATCATATTGCCAGCGCTCTGTATGGACCTCAATTATACATGGTATCGATGACACCAAAAGGGGCCCTGTGTGCGCTCCATACATTGACAAATATTGTGGTTGACTTTTCTGTCCATCCAACGGGACAAAGGTAAGATAGTGGTTGTCCATGGTGTTCTGGTTCAATTCATCCATTGTTGAGAGAGAGAGAGAGAGAGAGAGAGAGAGAGAGAGAGAGAGAGAGAGAGATTTGTTTTGCAATTTCTTACAAAATTAGCTCCATCATGGACGAATAATGAACTAATACAAAATGTTCCAACCTCGAATTGTGTTGGACTCATAAAAGTGTTGTGCAAGAGGTTCATCTGTTTCTTATCAATCAACCGTTTGCTCTTATACACCTACATTTTCCTTATACGTTATTATGATGTCATTTTTGTTGGTTCTCTTCACATTTACTACGAAGTAGCTGACACTTCAAGTATTACTGAACTTTTGCAATATTTGATTTAGATTAAGGACCAACGCATTCCTGTGATGACAACGTAATCGATTGTAACTGTTCTAATTGGAGTGTTTGCATAACCATTTCACGACGCCGTAGTTTCAAAGCAAATAACGATTCTTCAAGGAGGTCCTCCAGCAATAATGCATGTTCTATTGTGTAAAAACATGGGAATATATATATCTGCTAATATAAAGCGACATTAAGGCATTTCATCAATACCGCAGGGGGATCTGCGTCAAACAGATGGTGTCTGAACTTTGACATTTCACTTGGTCATAACTTTGAACATAATGTATAACCTTCAGTTGCTACCAGCATTCTTTCTACTATACCTTAATATGTGTATTTTACTGACCAAAAAATATCAGGACTTAGTTTCGAATATAGCTAGATTGCAAGAAACACTTGAAATGGATTTGAATGTTATGTCAGTAAAGCGTTGATTCATGCCAGTTGGTTCTGTACATTGTTCCAAAACATGCTCTGAGTTCCTAGATGAAATGATAACAAAACGGCCTTGTTTGCACTTCCTGCAACAAACAAACTTGAATTGTCTGAGCTAAAAGCACAGTTTCAAGCATGGCTGCTTAAAATATTGCCCAGGGCAGTTGTATATTCAACGTACGATTGCAAGTTAAGCAGATGGACACGTAGATAGATACAAAGACGATTATATGGGGGAATGGATAGATGGATATATAGATAAAAGAACAATATATGGATTGGTCATTCCTGCACTCTTTTGCTCACAACCATATGCAAAAGTTGCTAACTCTTTTAAAAAATTTATTTACTTGCTATAACAGTTATTGTTTCATAGATGGAACAGTGTTTCTAACCATTTTTGTAAATTATATTTAGTTTTGTAGGAGTTGATTACAAAGTATGTATTTTCAGTGATGATAAGAATATTTATTAGGAAGAACCGAACCTTAAAATCTCTATGTTAGTATGATATTCGTTTCAATTCTCAAATTAGCATCGATGGATAAAATAGATTTTTATCTGCCTACTGGCCTTTTCACATTTTCTTCTTAACAGTGTAAGGCACGTTCAGTAGCTGTATATCCGTCACTGTACATATACATACGACACACATTGTTTTATAGGCTTAAAAATAATTTATATTTTAATTTAGATGTCATTGTATCTATCGCCCATGGAGTCTGACATTAAGAATTATTGATAGACAGATAGATATATAAGTATAGTGTAATATCATTCAACCATTAGGTCACCCGCCGCATAGCAAAGTCGTGACATTTTATTTCCTTTGCTTGAAACACGAAAATAGGGGTGAAAAACCCAACTCACCTCACAAGCTTAGGATATGTATATGAGTCAGGTTTGCTGACTTCATTCCCTATATGCTACTTCAATTCACTGTAATAGCATCAAACTCATCTAATATAAACCCAACCCAATAAAGCACTTGTCCAAAGAAAATCAAAACAGCTTCTGAATATCGCCATTGAGAGCTAAATGCGCGTATTTAAAAATTAAAATATGTTTGTGAGTCATAAATAGTCATATATATATATATATATAGAGAGAGAGAGAGAGAGAGAGAGAGAGAGAGAGAGAGAGAGAGAGAGAGAGAGATGATAAATACGCAAAAGCCATGGTATTTGTTTTCGATCGACTAAGAACATGTAACATAATGATGCGTCCGTCCTGAGTCACCTTATATCTATCGTTCGTCAGAGAAAGCCAGGACATCCACAAACTCGTCAACGTTTGTGGACGGAGTCTGAGTTGAAATGAATACTGTGAGTTCATTCGTTCATTCGTTTTGGTGGATACGATATTTCAGTTGTTTTGAGAAAAATGACATTTTCGAGAGTACTAAATTTTAGGGAGGCCTACGTTTACATATAAGGATCATAGTTTGTTGTGATACATTCGTGTTTTGTTATAACCACGAAATCAGTACCCAAGAAAAATAGTAAATTCACTGTATTCTTTTCAAACTGTAAAATAGATTTTTTTTTTAGTTTTTAGGAATTTGTTTAGTTTCGAAGAAAGATAACCAAGCACTGCTTCAACATTTTTAGGAACCTTTGACTTAATAGCAAATTTTTACACTATTTTGGAGATGAAACCAGTGTGCTTTTGGTGACCACCATATTGCACAGCTTTGGCGAGTGAAACCGTGAACTTGTTCTTCCTATGAATGCACTGATGAAATAAAATCACATGCAACATGCCGTCTGTAAAGTAACACGTACATTATGTTCTTTCTGAGTAATCCAGTAACCATTTCGAATTTCATCATAATTCTACGTTTCTTTACCCAATACCACGAGATCTATCTATCTATCTATCTATCTATCTATCTATCTATCTATCTATCTATTATATATTAATCAATCCCTGACAAACGTGATCCCTTGCTGGATCCAGTGCACTTGAAAGGACTGTTATTCGCCATATAATTTATATTCTTTATATATATATATATATGGTATATATATATATATATATATATATATATATATATATATATATATATATATATATTTATATTGCGAACTCCCCCAGCTTTGTTAGGGTGGGTTGTATGGTTTTGGTTATCGTTATCTAGAGGGTGATCGCCGACGGTGTAATTTGCCCGGAACGAGTAAATATAAATATAAAGCGTAAAGCTTATAGATGGAATAGATAAAGATCTGAGCAGATATATATAGAACAGAATGACACGAGCCCCCGTACACGTAAAAACAATAAAATTTAATCAAAATTCATAACCAATGAAATTCATAAACAATTGTGATAATGCATTACATTAGAAAGATACACTTTTTGATTTAAGTTTCAACGAATTTCAAATACAAATATGCTTATACAAATAGCGATCTGTTAAGCGATAGAATTAATTCATCATCAAACCGAGTGAATGATCGAAAACACTGCCTTGTTCAGATTCATAACCTGATGATGGCTGGTTCAATCCAAATTCGCTGCGACCGTTCTTTTGACTTCCTTGTGCCTGTAAGTCTGGGTCCTTTCCACTTTTCCCTTTTTCCAAATTCTCAGGTGTCCCGCCTCTTTCGGCCTCCAACCTTGTGTGGTCACTTTGGTTTTGTAAGTACGTGGTACGTCACGTAGATATTTCACGTAGGACGTCACGTAGATATTTCAGTGGAACGTCACGTGAAGCTATCTCACCTTGCAAAAGTAAACAAAGTGGCAACCTGAGTATTCCGTTAGGTACCCTACTGGGAAGAGATCATTACTTTCTCCTCTCGTTAATGTCAGATAAGTTCTATCGGAATTCAAACAGATACCACGGCCATCTGGTCTAACTAAACACTGCCGACCATAAACAAACCTAGTTCCCTAAGATTAATGTACTTCTTAATGGCTATTTCAATTACTGGCTTACATTACCTCACCTCGAGACATCAGTTCTGGCCTCGACTTAATTACACAAGTGAATAAATGAAATTCCTTACATGTCACAACCATGGTGTTTATAGTGAATACACACATTCAAGCCTCTAGCACATATAAAACCTCACTACATTTAACAACATTAATTTCACATGGCTTAACAACATTAATTTCCGTCAATATGCTCTCAAGTCTTTATCATATGTGACATTATCTAAATCGGAGAATTTTCACGGATTCTCGAAACTCATATCACTAAAGTAAGGTATGAAATTCTAGATACATATTTACCTATAACAAACTAGACTATACGTTCAAACGATTCATCAAACTTATATAAAGAATATCAGTGTACGGATTCATATAGATGAACTCGCACAGTTGTATTCATATCAAGAGAATTGATCTACTAATCTAACCAAATAAATCATGCAAATATAAGCAAATAAATCAAACAAATCATCATATGGATATCAAGAAATTACGCGAGACTGACGCAAAATACCTTGTGTCTTCAAGCTTTTACCACTAGAATTGTGTTCGTAGATTTTTCCAGACATCCAATTCCTTGGATCCCAATTACGAGTGAATTACTTCTAAATTCGACATGGAGTCCTCCCTTTGTTTTTCTCTTGCAGAAAATGGTGTCAACTGATTAAAAGTGTTGCGAAAGGCACATTTAAACCAAGCGCTTTCATGTGGAATCACGCCCCCTTATTCGGCGTAACCAATCCGAATTAAATATATCTCCTGCCCGAATTAGGCGCCAAACAAAATGTAGTCCGTCTGCCAAACTGGATTACCAATTACCTATCGCTGGGAAGTTTCAGAATTGACAGTTTCGATACAGATCGGAGGTTAACCCCTATCCCTTTCCAGTTAAATAAACAAAGTTTCAATTGAGAACCACCGTTCGCAAGACAGTGAAATTACCAATCAGAGCGTTACGGCTATTTAAACACGCGTCAGTCCCCATAAATCTAATTAATCGTTCACCTGTCCAACTTAATGTGTTCTTCATAGATCGACAGAAATTTGCACCCTTACAATATATATATATATATATATATATATATATATATATATATATATATATATATATATATATATATATATATATATATATACTTGATACATTATCACAACTCAAGACCTTCAATTAAAAAAAAAAAATATATTTTCCTTGTCTAGAAGTGCATTAGATAGTCATCTTGCAAAGGAATGTACGAAATTCAATGGGTCTAGCCGTGCTCACCAAGCATATCATAGAAAGACCTTAATAGTGGCAATGATACACCGCAAATCACATTGCTATACCTCGCGTTGTTAAGTGTAAAAAGATGAAGAAATAAAATTCGTTCTTAATTAAAAACAGATGCGATGCAGATCGCCAGGTTTCCAGTTGGTATGCGCTATTTATGTGGCTAACTGACCTCTTGTGCTAAGACGTTCTTCTTTTATACGTCACTGTTTTCAATTCAAATGATAGAAGGTGCAAAATGAAGTTGTACCCCACTCCATTCCCCTGGGGTGGGGACCTTACGTTTAACAGCTAAAATGTCCGTTTGGGCCGATTCCACCCCACCCACCCCTTCCTCGGGTAGGCCCAAAACGTTGGACCATTCCCCATAGTCTAGCACTAAAACCGCGCACACAGCACACAGCAAGCGCGATTAGTACGAACCGATTAAAGAATAGTCACCATTCTTTAAAAATCGGGAGTAAAAGCCTTATAAGATTACTTCCTTATAGTAACAAGATCTTGGAACTTTTCGGACAAAAATATTTGACCCACTAAACAAAATACTAATGACTGAATATTAACCGCATATTTTTCTGAACTAGTCTGACTATAATACTCCATTATTGATCGAAGACGAACCTGTTTACTATAAATCAATAAAGTGCACCTCGCTTGCCTAAATACATACTAAAACATTGTATAACTGAAGCTACTGCTAAGTAAAATGAGGTCGGAAAACGTTTTGTATCTACGAGGCTTTCTGTGTCTAAATTTAAAAAGAAATACTATATATGCGGACATTTGAAATTTTTCAATGAATACACAACTCCATTACAAATAAGTCAACGCCATTATGAACAACCGTGCAGCATAATCAAAGGATGTGTAGCCCTAGTAAACTCAAAGTTCTCTGTGGCATCTGGCCTATACGAACAGTGGGTTTGAGACATAAAGGTAAGCAGTGCACACCCGAGAGAAATTTCCCTCTATGTACAAAAATCCACTGTAATGAAATGAGATCATCCTCTAGTGTGGAGGATATATGAGTTAAAATCAGATGTTATTCTCCACGTTTGGACAGGCGATGACGCAGACAGACAGGTTTTGTTAAAAACTAACATTTTATTTTTTGTACATGTAACTTTTAAGAGGTTTGTTGGTCGAGACAGCCTTTTGTACAACGATAATACGGTACATTGTAAATAAATTGTTACCTTTGATTGTAAAGGAAACTGGATCTGAGGCTAATAATCTGCTGTCTGGTCGTGTCCTGCACACGGACTGAGGTCTTTTGTTTTAGTTGCCGACACCTGATAGTCATTACTAATTCAGTCTTCCAGTATGATAGTCGGTTGTGGTGATAGTCTGGAGTCGAAACTTGTTATATTCACACATACATACAAGCAATGATGACTAGCTGTATTATCTGGAGGTTACTACTGTAAATAGTGTTGAAGTACCTCCAGTTCCTAGCGTTTCATTTCGCCCCAGAAACACTACAGGGGTGGATTTAACATGTGATGGTGTGCATTTATTGAATTACACAGGAATTCCTAGTTCTGCTCTGCGAATTCCAATGAATTTGATACAAGCACGTGTGTAGTCTCAATTGTCTGTATGAAAAAGGATCAATTCTGACAGGATCATTCTAAGGACATTAACCAGAGGACGACTGTCCTAGGATTGACAGATAAAGGCTAACAGATGTCCATTTGTCCATTATAAATGTTCTTTAAATATGTTGCTCCAATTAGTTAAAATGTGTACCGGCTGCTTTCTTATTGATGCCCTGATACCTTTAACAACTTTCGTTGTAGCAGCCTTTGTAATGGTGTAGTTCGATATACACTTGAACTAAAATGTTAACAGTAACATTTATACTTAACAACCGTTTACTGCAATCCTGCAGGCCATACAAACAAGGGCCCTAGCTAGTGAGGTATTCACACTTCTTTCAAATATGCTAAAAAATACAACAGAAGGCTCAACCAAAGACCGCACCGGCGTCGTGCTTTTCTGCTGCTGAAACACGTTATCGTGTGGCGTGCTAGGGATAGGTATCATGCTCAGAGAGCAAGAAAGCTGTTGTTCTAACCGTTTTCTATGTGTTGCGTTCCTGGCGTTCCCACTGTTTCTCCACACAACTTATTATGAATCTTCAAATAAATTGTTCCTCATCTCCTTTCATGGTTCGGATTTTCCAGGTGCTATCTGCTCATTGATTTGTGTCACTTCATCAATTACAAGTGATGCGTATGCTATATCCGATGCTGTACGGGTTGTATTTAGTTTCTTGAGGTTGTATATTTGTCAACCTTATCAGAGATGAGCTTATCCTCTTCCTTGGAGATGACATTGTTGCGAAGCGCTTTAGATGTGTGTTCTCTGAGATTGCGTGAAGCTTTGTTTGCATAGAACGCGTTTTTTTTATAGTTACCGGCTGATAAAATTTTCAGTCATTGACACCAGAGCTTTTCTTGACAAAATGTCAATTCAACCCCACCCCCATTCCCGCACACTGTTGCCCGTAGACACAGCTATAAATTAACTATCAGCACCATCCTTTGCGTTATGAATATGTCGGGGGGGGGGGGTAGAGAGTGCCTTCAAGAAGACTCAGACTCGTAGATCTTTTTCGAGCGGAATATTGTTCGTGCCTGAGATTTGGTTATTGCGACATTATAATTCCTCTGTGAGGAGTGAGATTATTCAGTTTAATTGATCCAGACGGTGGGGTTGAGGGTAGTTCTTCTGCGGACACGCATATCTAATCTATCGAAGTAGTGTACAGGTAATACAGCCATGATGTCAAAGAAATTGTCACTTTCTATAATATCTTTAGACCCAGAAAATGACGCAGTCTTTAACACACATCCCAAACACTCTGCTAAAAATCACAACCAACTTGCCTTCTGTTTCTAAGTTTAGCGATTGCTTCCTTTTCTGTTTTCGTTTGGTCGATCATCTAATTCGATATAACATTTTCCGAAGATCACTATTTTGGTCTGGTGAGCAGAGCGATCAATGACCCTACATACTCTGAAGGAAAGGTTGCCACCGAGGTTGTTTCCACATACACTATATTATCATCATAGCAGTAATCGCGCCAGCGATCTCCAAAAAAACAGTACTTTTGAGTTGTGTTAATGCTGCAGTGAAAGCGCATTTATACCTAAGTAACCAAGGGTTGGCTTGGGGTTCTCTTGATAATCCCAGTGATTGATGTCCATTTGCATTGCATCCTCGTTCAGTTCCAATTTGAACCTGTACGTGTCAACCCAAAGCTGCTACAGATACTCTTCTACCAGTGACTTGTATTCATTGTCGGTGTCAACTTGTTCCGAGAGATGGGCCTATACTACCTATTCGTTCGCTACTGCGGGATCGTCAGGCGACACCAATGATTCGTGTTCCTTGTTTAGTAGCTCCTCCATGAATAGCTTCTGACAATGTTGCTTTTAAGCAAGCTATGTGAGCTCCAATTGCTTAAGCCAAAGATTGTTCGTGTTGCTGAAAGTCATGTCGGATGTGCGTCGATTATTTGTGGCCCTTCGTACCTTGTGGTGGAAAACATAGACGCAGAGCTGCATGTAAGGCTTTCGTGTGAGACGTAAGCCGGGACAGCAGTAAATGCTACGAAGTGCCTTTATGCTCCGTTTACACGGATTGCATAACCAGCCATAAGAATAGTACTAGTGTCGTTGTAGTTGATAAGTGTAAAACCACCAACGTTTCTAAAGTCTCGCGTTGAATCCTAGCAATAGTAACCGGACGCATTTTTGCTATAACCCTACCAACGGATGTGTTCTGTCAGCCTTTACGTATACGACCTTTAAAGCAACTATGACCGTGCTAGCAACAACCTCGCGCCGGGGATTTCAGCGCCTGGGGCAATCGGGACCGATGTGTACTATAGAAGCCATGACCACATAGATTCGTAGTATGCTTGTTGCCACGTGAGCACCAGTGCTTAATTTCAAGAGTGATAGTGTACTCCAGCATATTAACTGACGTCAGGGTTTTCTTCCCTCTAAAATACTTATCGAGGGCTCATGGACGTCTCTTTCACGTAATCTGTACCAGTGTGGGGTTCCTTGGAAGACAGTACGCGTCGTCCCGTAAGACCTACTACTCACATGAATAGCTTATAGCAGTGTACTGTTTTCCCCATCAAGAATGTTCCAAGGTGTGTTAATCCTATCTAGGTGGGCATTAGAATCATGAAATGTTGATAAGCAGAAGGGGGATCGAGTGCAATGTGATCCTCTGATCTTTGATCCTGTGAAAACCCAAACATGGCGGCGAGCGGTCCTAGAAAGAACAATGGGCCTCTTTTAGCAAGTATAATGCAGAGCCGCCCAGTCGCCGAGTTGTAATCAGCATGTATTCAAAGAATGGCAGCCAGTATATTTTCCCAGCGTCTTTAGTTTACAATACCCATACAGTTTGGTAGTGAGTAAAGCCGAACCGTCCAAAACCACTTTTCTATAAAATAAATTGTTGCCAAGCTTAGCCAAAACGTTTAACCATCCTGGTTTGTACGAAAAATTCCAGGATCACTAGACCCGTACTTAAGTCGGTGCATATCATCTGTTCGAGATCCGTAGTACAAGTACTTCTGCATTAATAGCGATAAGAAATATAGCGTAGGCAGCGTCTTTAACTATAACAACGTAGAGAGACGGCAGCGTCTTTAACTATAACAACGTAGAGAGACCGCAGTTCCAGGAATCGTTGCTCAGACTTGGCTTATATGTATGTGATTGTATTTCGTTGTGCATTAAATTTGTTGACACAGCTAACAAGTACGTGGTACCTTTCGCCTACTGGAATAACATCGTGGAAAACTGGTTCTCCAGAGTCGAAGACGGCGAAAGAAATTTTGGCAGAATCAAGGAAATTGCAACTAGTAATGGTATAGCGTTTGTGATCACCTTATGTGTGTCGTTCCAACAGAAACAGAAGCAGCTAGACTGCCCAAGACCTCACGCAGCTTTTATTGGTTCTTTGTATACTACTGTGTAAAAATGATTCTCACTTTGCACCAGTGGGCCATTCCAAGCCAAACCTGAGGAAGCGGTTAAAATCGGCATCCGCATGGTTGACTATAAGAGCTTTTGCAACTATTTTAATGTGGGGAGAAATTCTGACTGTCAGAAGAAGCACAGAGGAAAACAAAACCTTGTGTACGATGTGTAAACTATAGAGTCAGTAGCAGGTATCAGCCGATCCGTGATGCTTGGAACCTCAAACGTATGCGTCTGACTTTACAAAGTAGCACAAAGGTGACTACTTCACACGGGGAGGGGATCAAACCATGGTTTTGTGTGGTTTATGTTGACCAGTCGCAAGGCCTTACCCAAGCTGGTGTAGAGCGTTTCAATAAAAGCGTTTTAGTGACTTTTATTCAATCCTGGATCAAAAAACGAAAACAAATTACATCGATAGTGGGGTTAGGAAAGGAAATCTAATGTACAAAAACAGTTTCTTGCAAACGTAGAAAATATGGTCAATCAAGCTGAAAACACCCCCTCGCCCCATCTGTTTAATAGGTACCAGATACTCCTCGGACAAAACAAACGCAAACTAGATTATGTCGTTGGAGTGGCCTCTAAATGATTCCAACTGAAATGGAGCTTAAAGTTACCGTAGATATCCTTGGCGATAGGTACCAATGTCAATGTCAATTTGATATGGATGTCCGCACAAATGACCACCGCTCAGGAGCAGGAGTAAAGCATGCTGCAACAATCCAACGATCATTTGTGCAAGACTCAGCAGCACACACCAGCACCTGTGCGAGCACCATGCATATATACCAGTGCGAGTGCAGGCGAAATAAGTCGAAGACTACGAACCCAATTGAACGGCACTAGTCATGGGTGGCATCGTGTTGTGATGTTTTGCCATCTGGTTTCTCCTTGGAGCACATGCACGTAGCTTTCTAGTTTGTCTGCATAGAGAGAGCGGATAACGTTAAAGAACACAGCCGCTATCGTGATGACAAGCACCAAGAGGTTTCCGGTTAGCCAGCTGATGGTAATACAAACGGTTCCCAACAACAAAAACACAAAAGACCCCAGATTTTTGCTTTATCTGCCAGAGTTTGCAGCATTCACGCCAATCACTGTAGCTATTTTTGTTTTCATTTTTTAATCGCCAGCGTCTGCTTTAGGTGACAGAGCTGGAGCAGGAGATGGCGTTGTACCACCACTGCCTGTGACTGCGAGTACAATCGTGCTATCATGAATCTCAGCGCGGTGAGAATTAATGATATTATGAATGTCTGTTCGCGAAAGAGTGTCCTCAGCTGTTGGGCTAGGGATGTATCCTCATTGGTGATTCTGTCTATTTTTCCCGAAATGAGGTAAGTTGATTCTAAACGTCACCTTCGAATGCGCTGGCTGATTCAAAATGCAATTAAGTAGATCCTTCTTTCTTGCAATCTGAGAAGGTAACTGCCGAACTCCTCTTCATCCTGCGATTCTTCCAGACTTGTTCTAAGCCCTTCCAGGTCATTGCTGATCTCCACGATCTTAGCATCGGCATTATCAAGCACGCCACGGTAGTCTGAAGTGACTTTTTACAGCCAAATATTTCTTTCACCTTGAGTAAGTCCGGGTCCTCCAATCCTGAAATCCTGGTTATCTCATCGTCTGTCAGCCAGTTTGTTTCGGTCAGGATTTCTTTTTGCTCTGCGGTGAGCTTTCTTTGTGCTTCGTCTGAGGTGTGCACATTTGCTAGGCCTATTGCTCTGAAATAAATAACTCCCTCTTTTACTTATAGTGTAAATGGGACAGGAATTTAAACAGGTTGTTTTCTTACGTCAACGTAAACAAACTTCTGCCCCCCCCCCCCATCACTACAAGGGCTCCGTCATCTTCAAACATAAGATTAAGATTGATTTCGTACTCTCTGAACCACAGTCGTTTGCGATACACATCGATATCTGCTTGATGTTGTTCTAGTCTCGTGGTTCATTTATCGTCTTATTGATTTTGTACTCTCTGAACCACAGTCCTTTGCGATACGCATCGATATATGCTTGATGTTGTTCTAGTCTCATGGTTCATTTATCATCGTCTTGATTTCACCGTTTTTTTTTAATTGATATCTTTATTTCATCCGTAGATTACGAAGACTACGATCAGTACTATAAAGAACACGGTAAAAATGGAAAGTAACAGTAATAAAGGTGAGAAACCAGATACAAATGATCATTCATAAATAAATACATAAATGGTGAATATTCACATAAGAACTAAGGAAAATTAACAGGACACACTGTCAGGTCATAATTCGTTTTCACCCGATTTTCTAAACGTTATAACGGTGGAATTTACCATTTATGTGAACATAACTGACACGCTTGTAAAGCAGCTTGAAGATTTCCTGCTAGAGCGAAACGGAACTATAATTAATTCAGAAAAGTAATTAAATTATTAGCATTACTAAACCTTAAACGGTTAGCAAGATACACTGAAGAAACAGCAAATCGCATTATCATTAGAGGAGGTAAACACTATCTGCTTATAGAAGTCTTTATCAAACGTGGTCATTGCTACCTTCATGTAAAAATATTGAGATGGTCCTCCATTGAGGTGATGTAAATACTACAAATAATGAATCACACCGAATATCTGGTGTTAATTAACTAAATTATCTGATGTTAATTAACTAAATTATAGGGTTAATGACAATATTTATCTAGGAGCTCGTTCGTTATCAGCATCAGTACATTCAAACATTCTTTTCCATATTTGTTTCACATGGAAGCAACAGTTAAATTAGATACAAGCTGAAAATACATCAGTTATTCATTTTTTCAAAGAATACATAAATGACGGATAATCATTAATACATCAAATCAATACTGGACATTGAATCTAAGTGCATGTAAACCCAAGTGGATCAATAGTATTACCCTAAAACTTATCACTGTCGGTAAGAAAACTGCATATGCATAGAAAATAATCAACAACTGAAATGCTGTGAGGCAAAGAGTACACACTGCTTCTTCCAAACACTTGGTAACTATTGGCAACGAGACGACGCGACTCTAGAGATCTTGGAAATTTGTTTCCTATTTCCCATATTACTTCTGAAATCGACAAAAGAAATAGTTTCATAAAGTTTGCAGTTCAAAGCACAATTTCATATAACTAAGACACTTAGATTTTAACAATAATTTTCCATTCAGACTTATTACAAGGAAATAGATTTTATAGAATATTCCATTCTATAACGGCTCATAGATTAATTTTATCCAGAAGTTTATACATTTCTGAAATAAAGCCAATTTCCTTTCATTTGGAATCTGACAACAGAAAACAAAAAAAAAAAACAAAATAAAAACAACTAAGTAAAATACTTGTTTTGCAACATAAATTGCAGACATCCTAGTTCACGGGAACTCTCTTGCCTTACAATAAAGTATTTTTCCCAATCTGAACTATTTGGTTCATTTTTAATATGGTGCTTGAGTAAACAAGGACTCGAAATATTACTGTAATCGCCATGTTCTAAAATTTAAATCATGCAAAACGTTTTCAAACTAATCTGTAAATACAAACAGTACTTACTGGAAATATTACGTTTACGAGCATCACAAATCAGCTTCGCTTACTTTGGAGTCAGAAAGCGACCGATATGTGGAGGTAATTATCATGTTTAGAATAGAAACCTTCATGCCAAGTAATTGCTAAATTACCAACCAAATGAGATTCAACTATCAACGTAGTAATCTCAGCTTTGATTTACATTGTCTAAATATTTCTAATACCCAGTAATCTTGCTGCTCGTGAGTTTCACCCCATGATACCTGGCAATATTCCTGCCCGGGCTGTTCACCCAATGATACCCGGCAATATTCCTGCCCGGCCCGTTCACCCAGTGATACCTGGCAATATTCTTGCCCGGGCTGTTCACCCAGTGATACCCGGCAATATTTCTATCCGGGCTGTTCACCCAGTGATACCAGGTAATCTTGCTGCTCGTATGGTTGACCTAATGAAAATGACTGTCAAATCTATATTTAAATGTATCCTGAACCGTCATTGGGCTTTTCTATTTCAAATACTGTCGTGGGTTAACCTATAGGACTTACAAAATATTTTGTGTAAAAAAATATCTCTTTCATGTGCAGAAATAGGTCCATATTAAATAGCATCCAATAGAAGAAATTATAATAATAAATCAACTGAGGATCTTGCGCCTGGGTCATGCATTGACTGTGCAGTCATTTTATAGCATTTATTCTCAACATTTTGCATGTAAGGTGTATCTAACATTGTGTAATATTCTTTGAAGTTATAGGTCTAGGAACATAGGCACACGAAATGGAGGGCGAAGCAACAGCTTCAGATAATAAACTGTACGCTGTTTTACTTTCTCACGCAACAATAGTCATGTGAAATCTCTTTTCTAAGGCTACTTGACAAATGGCTACTTCCCGGCGCTTTTAACTTTGTACGATGAAATCCTATCCAAAGCAAAGTAGTACAGTATTGCTCGATTTTGAACACGTTTCCTTAACACGTGTAAAATCCTTAGCAATGTAATTTTGTATACAGCTATCTTCAGAGCTTAACTTGTTGCGCTCAGTGTTCTTTAGAGAGGCAGGGGTGTGTGGAGCGTCTGGGGGAGGGGGAGAAGAGGAAAAGGATACCAGAGTGGTTGAAGATAAAATGAATAAAGCTAGCATGTATTTACGAGAACTACATTCGTCTTTCCATCGCTCGACAACAAATAGCTAATTTGGAACTTCAGAGGTACAGTGTGCATGTTTTGATTGATCTGCCGAGTAAAAACAAAACAAAATATTATTTTGATCATTTGAACCATTTGTAACAATCTCTAAGGACACGCAGGAAAAGTGGCAAGTAACATAACTTGACATAAGTGCTGATATAACGTACAAAAATAAAAATACATTGTTTATATTTTCTATGATAACCCTTTCCTCAGCCCCATGGTAGTGCGTAAATGGCAAAATCGCCTAGTTAAGTTATTCATCATGAAAGCCTGATTTAAACAACTTGTATAGAACATTGTTTAAAATTTAAACATTGTTCAGTTATGTCAACAGCTGTGTAGAAAAATATAAATGTGAGCTTATATTTTGAGATTGATCGATTCATAAACAAGGAAACATTGTAACACTATTTTTCATCTACAGTTACACCACTCACTGGACACACTCATTGGACAAAACTACGACTCTCATTGGATAATACTATGACACTCATTGGACAATACTACGGCACTCATTAGACAATACTACGACACTCATTAGACAATACTACGACACTCATTAGGCAATACTACGACACTCGTTGGATAATACTATGACACTCATTAGACAAAACTACGACACTCACAGGACAAAACTATTACACTCAGTGGACAATACTACGATACTCATTAGACAATACTAAGATACTCATTGGATAATACTACGACACTCATTGGAAAATATTACGTAACTCATATGGCAATACTATGACATTCAATAGACAAAACTACGACACTCAGTGGATAATACTACGACACTCAGTGGATAATACTACGAAACTCATTGGATAATACTACGACCCTCATTGGATAATACAACGACACTCTTCGGCTAAAACTACGACACTCATTGAATAAAACTACGACACTCATCGAATTACGATACTTATTAGACAATACTACGACACTCATCGGATAATACTGTTATGTGTCTAGGCTCGTAAAAAGTAACAAAGAAAAGAGTGAAGCCAACAAGCTTTGTAAATTTAACAAAATAATTTATTTTCCTAGAAAAACAAGGTAAGAAATATGAAAAAGGACTTACGGTTTATGCATCAAATCCAAAAATTAATCCAAATAATTAAAAATATAAGTCCTATCACCAAAAGGTTCTAAATGAATAAAAGTTCGAATCCCGATGAAGTTCCAAGATGGAAGGCGATGACATCCCCTATAACCTGCTTTGTGTTGTCGTGTCAACAGTTCCTTGTTGAATTACCAAGAATAATATTCCGGCTTTAGAATTCCGAACAATTTTCAGTAAATGTCTTTGTCCAAGAATTCCGATGAGCACTAGATAAAGTCTCCGGGGAAAATAAATTATTAATTCCGAAAAATAGAAAAATTTAAACAAACTGGCAACAACAAAATAAATACCTTTGAGCCCGAAGGTATGAATTACAACTGACTAGAAAAACACCATGATAATTCACTTTAACTCGAACTGAAACGCAAAACGAACCACGTGATAGGGTCACGTGATCACTTCCTTTCAAGAGACGTAGAAACATCATATGTCAATTATCACGTAGGCCATGTACTGATTCGATTGTACTGAACGAATCTTACTATAAGATTCAATAATTAAAAATTTTTTAAAAAGTTGTGTACAATAGAGCTGATACTGGCCCTGAAATCTAGGTCACCAAAAGAGACAATGTTTCTACGAACTGCGTATTTATCAGGTTTAACAGAACTGAACTGAATTTTCTGGAAAAATGTCAAATCCAGTGAATAAAGTTATCAGTACAATAACATGTAATGAAATAAAAATAAAATAAAAAAGAATTTAAAACTAACATACAAGTAATTAACTTACATATACGTAACAATACTATGATATTCATTAGACAATACCACGACACTCTTTGGATAATACTACGACACTCATTGGATAATACTACGACACTCATTGGAAAATACTACGACACTCAATGGACAAAACTACGACACTCAATGGACAAAACTACGACACTCATTGGATAATACTACGACACTCAATGGACAAAACTACGACACTCATTGGAAAATACTACGACACTCAATGGACAAAACTACGACACTCAATGGACAAAACTACGACACTCATTGGATAATACTACGACACTCATTGGATAATACTACTATACTCAGGACAAAACAACGACACTCATGGAATAATACTATGAAACTCATGAGACAAAACTACGACACTCATGGAATAATACTATGAAACTCATGAGACAAAACTACGACACTCATGGAATAATACTATGAAACTCATGAGACAAAACTACGACACTCATGGAATAATACTATGAAACTCATGAGACAAAACAACGACACTCATGGAATAATACTATGAAACTCATGAGACAAAACTACGACACTCACACGATAATATTACGTCACTCATTAGACAATCTTTATTGCAAATTCAATCCCTAGTTCACTTCCAAATAACATTATACAAAACAAAAACCTCAATATGAGCCTGAAAATGCAGTACGTACTTGTTTGTGTCGTAAAACTATTTCAGTTTGTGAACTGCTTGTGTCTAGGCAATATTTCAATAAGTGAATGGTAGTTTTCTAAATCCATTTATTTATTCTTCATTTTATATCACAGTCCTTGATCATCGCTGAAACTCTTATTCTCAAAATGACAAAAATAGAGATGACCGTTTTGATCATCCCAACATTAGGTTACAGGCAAATAAGTCAGTAAATTGAATCTTTGAACATTATTAAGTAACGTTGTAAAGGCGTTAAAATGGGTACCATAAAATGCCAAATGTCGATAATAATTGCGTATTTAATTTACATTAAAATACTGATTTATTTTATACGAGGATTATGAAAATTCCGATTAGATAATATTAGGTACATAGTTGATATATGTACAAAAATTGATAATGCCACAAACAAGTCTGGTAACTTCATCTTATAACTCACACTTCACAATCCGATTACGAAAGATTAATAATTATAATGGTAACAAGCTGTGGTATAACGAACTATGTACCGTATGTACTCGATAATAAGCCCAGTCAACTGCAAACTTCAAGACCCAGATATGATGTTACATAATGTACTGCCATATATCTATGTAGTTTGTTAAGAGTAATCTGTAAAACAACAACATAGACCCTAATCTGCAGGCCAGATAAGGATCTTTGTTGTTTGCAGTTGGACTCAACTCATAAGTATATACGGTATGTTGAAACAAATTCCTGACGAATGCGTTTGAAAATTTTACGATTCATTTAATTTTAGGTAAAAAAGTTTGTTAGGAAAAATGCAGTAGTAGAAAGGTCATTTGTTTCTACAACCATATGCAATTTATACTCCAGATATTAGAATCCAATTGAAGAATTCACATTGGAGACGTAAATTTAGTTGATGCATATTTTTGCACTGAAATAAATGAAAGAATAAAAACTGTCTCGCGCAAGCTTGTTGACAACAAAAATAGCAGCAGCACCAGTGACAACAACTACAGCTATACTGTTCCTACTGCTACCACTACTATTGCACTGTCGCACTAGTGCACTACCACTACTACTACACTGCTATTGTTACCTCTAATTCAACTATTTCTACTACTACTACTACTAGTAGTACTACTACTACTACCTCTACTACTACTATGATACTGCTACTACTATTTCCCTTGTACTGCTGCTTGTACAACTTCAGCCAAGATATGGTTATTACCCGACTAAAATATTGTTACTGCCACTGCATCGTCCACCTGAATCAAAATCACATGGACAATCCCGAGAACTACTGCCCTTCCTACTTACGACTAGCATCAAATTTACTTCAACCAGCACCGCTTGTATCGATACTTCTGGAAGAGTATCATTAGTTAGTCGCAAAATACCCAGAAGCTTGAGATTGTTGAGAATAATAGTGTGAGTGGTTAGTCAAGACAAACTATGTCGAATGAATAAATCTAAAGAACAAACGTAATGGATATAATTATTTCTTTCACAAACTACTTGTCTTATCGCAAAGACAGAAGTTTGGAAATAATAATTACTAAACAATGCAGCTTTTCAGATCAAAGGCATCCGCACATAAAATACACAAAAAGTATATCAGACAAACTGCATGTTGTTGGAAGAATTGTATACCTCTTATTCCGTTCTACATACTGTGAGATAGACTGCACTTGTAATTCTATTTACACGATCGCCAGACTGTAACTATTTGACTTGATTGATGACCGTGTGACTCACATTTACAAAAGATAATGTAGACACGGGCAGAGAGAGAGAGAGAGAGAGAGAGAGAGAGAGAGAGAGAGAGAGAGAGAGAGAGAGGAATGGGGGTGGGGTGAACTGGACAAAGAAGATGTGGCAGGAGACAAAACACATTAATTATTGATAATGTAAACATTTTCTTTTTTGACATACACGAATCTCTTTCTTCTCATAATACCCAATGTTATCAACACATCCGAGTCAGAATTTCAAGGTGAACCAATTTGTTGCTTACAGCGATGTAATACAGACAAAACTGACCTTGCGGCTGACTTCCAACAAACCATTCCATGTGACCTTGTCCATATAAGACATAGGTAAACTGGTGTACATACAATGTATATATTTGGTATGGAAATAATAACTTGTCCACAGCAACCATTCTAAACGCTAAAATAATTATTATAATGCATCTCACGCGTTTCGGTATTTTTCTGTCCATGGTTCCGGTTTAATATCTGACCTATTCTTTTAGGAACCTTTATTTTGATTGGGCCATATATTTTTCGTTAAAGTTTTCGCATTAAAACTTTGAAGATGGAAGGTCTAAGCAAGAATAGAAAAATGGACTAAATTGGAGCAGTATTGATGAGAAGTATTTGGTCAATTTACAAACAATCTTTTAACCAAATAATAATCATTTATAGAAAGTATACTATTGATTTCTAGAAACGTTATCGAAAACAAAAGGAATAGAAAAAATAAAGGCAAAAGAGCTGGAAACTTCATTCGACACCTATATTCGATATATATGCTATGAATAATTTGGCAGCATCAAGGATGCTAGATAAGGAAAATTTTAGAGTGAGCACAGAGTGATGACTGCCACTAAATGAATGTCCAAATTATGCAAATTATCAAATACGGGCATACAAATTACAAACCTAATAAGCACATATTTGGTTTTTTTAGCTCACACGTAACATTGTCAATAACTCTCATATGCAGAGATTTACAAGTAGTATGCATTTTGCAATAACTTTCAACATATGCACAATATTGACAGGTAGGCATCAAACTAGCACTCAACAGTTACAAAGCACCCAGGCTAAAGTGTAATTAGAAGTCTGGTTTAGACTTAACACAGATCCTGTATATGGACGCGTCTAGAATGAGTTCATTATCCTCTTTAACTTGATTGCATAGCATTGTTTATTCGACTGCTTTAAGCAATGGACGGCGTAATTCATATAACTGATTTCCATTTGAAAGCTATGTAAATAGGCTATATACCTTTCATCCCAAATTTCTGTATTGATTTCACACCGTTTTGTTTTGATTTCAAATTTTAGGTGGAGTTGTTTACCGTTCAATTGACCAAAGTTTGAATGAGGAGTTAAAATGTCGAAAATAGAAGTCAAATGGGGAATTGTTCTGACACAGGACCATGATATACAAATCAAAGGGATGCATTACAAGGCCCATATTAAATAACATCCAAGAGAAGAAATCAAGGAAAGAATCAGTCATATCTTTCCTTTATGCAGTGCATTTCGTATGCATTCTTTGTATAGCAGTGCATCCTCTTAAAGCTGTGCATACAGGGTGTATTTTGGTAAATATTCTTTGAAGTTAAAGATCTAAGAACATAGGTACGTGAAATGTATGGCGAAAAGACACCCTCAAAGAATAAACTGAACTTATTTACATTAAGGCCCCAAAAACATTCCAATCGAAAGTGCTTTCACAGGCTACTAGCCAAATGGTTCTTTACGGACCGGTGTGTGTGTGTGTGTGTGTGTGTGTGTGTGTGTGTGTGTGTGTGTGTGTGATTTGATTTTTTTTAACGTAGCTTCTAACAATTTTTCAGTCTTCTCGCTACGATGTATGTAGTGTGGCAGTTTAAAGTGATGTCTAGTACTAGGGCATCATGCCGCAGATATGTAGCTTCATGTCCCTCCCAGTCAAATTATCCTGACACCAGGCCGACCAGTCCTAACACTAACCTCATAATGCTGAGCGCACAGAGAGGCTGCTGCTAATATGATTTTTATAAGTCTTTGGTATGACTCGGCCGGGATTCAAACCCACGACCTCCCCCATCCGAGGCGGACGCTCTAACCACTTAGGCCACAGGAGCGGTCGGACTGTTTTGTCCATACCTGCAATGACATCATTTCCGAAACAAAGCATTTTGTTATTGGTTGAATTATATTTCTTTAATACATACATAGTCCTTTGAAATGTAATTTCTGCTTGCTTTGTGCACAATTTAATAATAAATAAATTTGAAACAAAATTTTATAGAGCTATCACTCAGTGCATAAATGGTTGCATTCAGTGTTCTTTGATGGAGGGGGGGCAGCGGACTGATTCAAATCAGTAAACCAGACAATATATCTGAGAGTGCTTGATTTATAGATTAGCAAACTTCCGAATAACTTTCTTTTTCTAAAGTTACAATAATAGCTAGACAATCCTAATAAAATCATTGGCTAATCCTGCTACAATTACTGGACAAATCGTCTTTTCTTTTGATCAATCCTTCTGTAATCATTGTTCAATCCTACCACAATCATTGGAAATCCTACCACAATCACTGGACAATCCCACCACAATTATTTGACAATCCTACTGCAATTATTGGACGATCCTACCACAATCAGTTGACAATCCTACTATAATTATTGGACAATCCAACCACGAGACAATCCCACTACAATTATTGGACAATCCTACCACAATCATTGGAAAATCCCACCACAATCATTTGATAATTCTACTACAATTATTGGACAAGCCCACCAAAATCATTTGACAATCCTACTACAATTATTGGGCTATCCTACCACAATCATTTGACAATCCTACTACAATTATTGGACAATCCTATCACGATCATTTGACAATCCTACCACAATCATTGGACAATCCAACTGTTACGATTCTATGGTAACAAACTTAAGTAACTGAAAAGAAGCAAAGCCAAAAGGTTTTATAAAACTTAGCAAACAATTTTAATTATTAAAGTAATAATGAAAAATGTGAGAGGAACTTGCAGTATAATGTAGGGAATCCAAATTAGTCCCTATAAAGGTATATGAAAGTCCTAAACGAATGAAAAGTCCCTTATAACTTTTAATATCGGTAACGTACTGGTCCTCCAAGAACCGTGACGTCGACAAGATGGCGTTGTCCAGAATTCTTTCGAATAATTTATAACAGTTCCAGAATAATATTAGAGTCCAAATAATGAGCACTTTCTGTCACCACTGAACAGTCCAAACAAATGTTTTTTCCTCTCGAAAAATATCTAAGTACAGTTTAAAATACGTCTGCAGACATACAACAGGAACACTAAAGTGTGAATGACTCCAGAAATCGGAATGAAACTGAATGCTTAATTTTTTCCTTATGTACACCGTATATTGCAACTGTAGTTCGCAATATACCTAATGTGACAACATGTACTATTGATTACGACAAACTAACCATGTTCACATTTCCTCACTCAACCAATGGGAATCCACAGAATTATTCTGGAAATATCGATATCCCATCAGTCACTGAGAAAATACGCCATAGGCGCCATTATAAGTCTTATTATAACGATTGTTATTACTAATTGTCAACACGTACTAAACATCTATTTATAGATCCTACGTAATTTGTGCTTTTAACAGAGCCAAATTACGTACACAATTTATAACAAAAGATATTCTATACAATTTACGACCATGAATAAAAATTAAGAAAATTAAATAAAATCATATATCAAAAGTTACAGAAAATATAGATATACATAACACACCACAATCACTGGACAATTCTACGACAATAAATAGATAATCCTACAATAATCCTTGACATTCCTTGTTGCAAAAGCATCCTTGATTTAATTTTGTATTGAATTCTACAAAACTCGACACTGAGATCACGACAATTATGTATATGTATCGTAAAACCTTGTAAACAAGTTCATTTTGAGAAATTCTTTTTTGCTGAAACACTCCACTAGGTGACATCAATCAGCAATTTATTCTTCATTTTAAATAACATTCCTTGTTTATCAGTGAGCTTCGGTTATTCTTATCACGATTGTAATTAAAGCAATGATTCGTTTTGATCTTCAAATACAGGTAAATTCCTAAGGAAAATTAATTTTTGTACATGAATAGGGGATATTTTGAAGGTGTTAAAAATGGCTACCACAAAATGGTAGATGTCGATAGCAATACTCTATTTAAACTTCACTTAAAACACACCCTTTTTAAACACGTATTTTGTATATTAAAAAATCGATTAAGATATTATTACATATTGATAACATAGGTACAAAATTAATAATACAAATACACATTTCGTTCATTCATTAGTCTATTTTTAAATAACTGAAGGCAAACAAGATTTTTAACTTTTCTTGTAACTAACAATACAAGGCGTGAGGTCTCTGGAGTAATGAATGGATTTCCAAGCGTTCAAAAGACCCAGACATGCATTATTGCTCAACGTATGCTTTCGCTTATAAGTCGAATCCAACTGCCTTCGCATCATGTGCCAGGATCATGGTCTGTGACTTATATTCTAGTGATTACGATTAAAAAGCTGTAGAGACGCAGATTTGCCGGCGCATTTTGCGACGTTAGATATGGATCTGTGCAGTTTGCAGTTGGACTCGAATTTTAAGACATTATACGATAACTCTTCACAAACTGAATATGAAAGACAATTAATTACTAATGGTAGCAAGGTATGTAATAGCTAAATATGTCATTTGATAATGAATTTCTCACGAATACTTTGAAAATTCACGATCAATATATTTCTTAAATGTCTAAAATTTAAATTTTGTTAGGAAAACCCAGTAAGCAGAGAAGTTTCTAGCATCATCTTATATTCAGGTATAATCTATATTACGGATTTTAGGCACAACTATATAATTCATACTAGAGATCTAAATTTACTCGACTTGTGTATCCGCTAGCAGAGATCTAAATGTATTCGAGTTATCCTTCCGCTGCTCGAAATCTAAATGTATTCGATTTTTATTTCCGCACTGAGAGAACTGAAAGAACAGAACTGTTCTGGACGCTTTGTGACAACAACAGCAGCTATAACAGGCACAACAACTACAGTTACTAATACTGGTGCTGTCATGCTGCTACTACTACGCCTATTACTAAAATGCTACAACTAGTACTACTACAAAGACTACATTGTTACTGCCACTACTATTACAACAATCCTACTGCTACTGCTACTACTACTACTACTACACTTCTACCACTATTGCTCTGCTTCTTTTACAACCTAATCTAGGATTTCATACTCCCACATCAACTGCTGTTGCTGCCAGTACCTCGTTTACCAGAATCATAGCCACAACCACCACAAAGACTGTAAGCCC
>JAECUM010029448.1:0-49758 GCA_016617855.1 Megalonaias nervosa | reverse complement strand
TTTAAAGCAAATGATTATTGACGTACTCTCATTAGTACGTTTCAAGAGTCCGCACTCAGCGTCTTCGTTTTGGAGCAGAGATACGTGCATCATCGCAGGTACACAACAAACGATCATTCAAATACAAGTTTGTATTTGAAACAACCCTATCCACAAGATCTGATTTTAGTCTTTTGACAATAGAAAACTAGAAGTAATTAGTTTTAAAATTAACTGTTAATTTTCCATATACATACACGAGTCCTTTTGTTTCTTATAGGTCTACAAACTGGCACGGTGTCCTTTACAACTTTGAAACCCAAATCCATAATCGAGACTTGTCATATGTACTTCATCAAACGATATATACTTATAGTTTTTGTACAGTAACCAGAGACACATGTTATCTGACACCTCGGAGTCGTTTTGACATGACCTGTTTGTAAACTGAACCAAATATGATTCCGGAAGTCAGATAAGTCAAATAATCTACCTAAACGGGTACACCCATGTTGTCCATTAATCCGGATGAAGATCATTATATAGTTAGTCATGCATTCATTCCGAATGTGTATAAATAAGGGGGTATCTATCACTTTACACTTAGAAGCCTGCCTTGTAAGTTCTGAACAGAAGTTAACAGGATAGAATTTAAACTGTACTATCAAACTAGGCAAGATTATTTCTATTTAAATAATAACAGGCTGAATTACCTTTCTCTGGCTACGATAAGACCACAACACAGACCTAAAATGACGACAAAAATTATAGCAAATTTAATACTATGCATATTCGTCCGTCTGTCTCACCAGCATGGTTATATGATAGATCCTCCTCAGCGCTCAAGCATATGGAGAGAGGGACATCCGAATGCGACAGAAATTAACTACACGGACAACCAGCTATTCTGCGGTGGATATTCGGTAAATAACCGACTCTTCATTTGTCAATTTCACGATATGTACTAGATTTTATTAAAGAAACCAGACGATTATTCTGAATATGTAGATTTACTTCATATGTTTGCAAATGAATACCTATGTTTATATTATTATGTGTATGACGCATATTTCTATATTTCTATCACCCCAGATCTCCCAATTGTACGAAGCACTAAATAGTTATAGTCATTTTTGACTTGTTGCTAAAATATTGTTTCCGTAAATGTTCGTATTTTCTTACTTTCCCTTATGTTCTCACTAACCTTTTAAAATTATCGAACAACAGCGACAATGGAATGTCAACGATGGGAAATGTGGCACATGTGGCGACCCATATGACGGACCACAGGAGAACGAAGCTGGTGGTCGTTACGCAAAGGGCATAATTGTTCGTACTTACGAAAAGGAAGCAGTGATTGACGTAAAGGTACAAATGACTGCAGTTCACTTGGGCTGGTTTGAATTCAGGTACCTATATTGTTTCATAAAAGTTTTATTTCTTTATAATGTGATTTTATTAAAACCATAGATCACAAGTCAAAATACAGAACAAAATTGTTCAGCGTTTATTCAAACATTTTCTTTATAGATCTCGTGATGCTAAATATTCTTCTATTTCTTTCATTTAAAACATTTCACATTTCATTTTATCCTAGAAATAGATGTTTTAATTCGTAGAAAAACCGAGACTTATCTTAGTAACGTAGTAAAGTAAAACGAATTTAATGAATTCAAAAAGTTATACTTCTGTGTGCTTCTCAACAAGTGTTTAGTTGCATACTAGATGCACGCTGTTAATATTTAACATGTTTAACTTTCTACTTGAGGGACTGTGCACGCTGTTAATGAATAACATGTTTAACTTTCTACTTGAGGGACTGTGCACGCTGTTAATGAATAGCATGTTTAACTTTCTACTTGAGGGACTGTGCACGCTGTTAATGAATAACATGTTTAACTTTCTACTTGAGGGACTGTGCACGCTGTTAATGAATAACATGTTTAACTTTCTACTTGAGGGACTGTGCACGCTGTTAATGAATAACATGTTTAACTTTCTACTTGAGGGACTGTGCACGCTGTTAATGAATAACATGTTTAACTTTCTACTTGAGGGACTGTGCACGCTGTTAATGAATAACATGTTTAACTTTCTACTTGAGGGACTGTGCATGCTGTTAATGAATAACATGTTTAACTTCATACTAGACGCTCTGCACCATCTATTAATATTAAAGCAATAACGTATTTCTGAATTATTAATATTAAAGCAATAACGTATTTCTGAATTAAGCGCAATACCAGTTTGGAGATAATAACGTGGAGTCAGAATTAGCATTATTAGAAAGTGTTTTCAATGCCCCAGAACAGGAATATTGAATACGTACTAGAGAGCTGGATCAAATAATCAAACCCATCGAGGACAAAATGATAACTATTATTGGTACTGTTTTAGTGATAAAAAAGTAGGCCGACATTAAGTGGTTGATTTTATGCGTTTTTTTAAGCACAAATCTTCCAGTTTGAATCATTCATCTCGGTTCTAGCTGTCTGTTTTTCTTACTTTTACTGACTCCGTCTTTCACCTTTTATGTTATACTAAGTAGGCAAAATATTTGTATTACTGTAGTTATTTATAATCTTAAGGCAAAAGCAAATGTTTACAGAAGGCATGAATAAACAACGATTAAAATAATCATAGTTTTCTGAGACGATTTTAGCATTTATGCCATATTGTGTTTTTCAAGGACCTTATTGAACATGTAGATCATTTCATTAATAATAATAATAATAATAATAATAATAATAATAATGTTATTATTATTATTATTATTATTATTATTATCTTCAAAATGTTCTTTCATATCTTCAATCTAGGATCTGTCCACATAATGATGTGGAGACACCCGTGAGTCAGGCCTGCTTAAATCGAACGCTCCTCTATTTGCCGAGTGAAAGAGGCACTAGGTACAGTGTGAACAACAACAACTTTGTTGGCTTGCACACAATAAAAATTCAACTACCAGCGAACATAACGTGTTCCCAGTGTATTATTCAATGGCATTACAATACTGGTAAGTTTTAATAAAGTTGAATTTTCTTCTTATTTTTTTTTATATGTATTCTTGTGAAGTTTCACTGCAAGAAGTTAAAAAAAAATGGTAAGAATTAGGACTGTCTGGTATGACTCCAGTTCCTGAATCGTCCGTATTATTCTCTCTCTCTCTCTCTCTCTCTCTCTCTCTCTCTCTCTCTCTCTCTCTCTCTCTCTCTCTCTCTGTACATGAATGGATGAATAAATGTAACAGGGTTTCTCGCACCCATCGGCTTAAATCCATGCCAAGGCGAAAATAATGTTGACCAAAACGTATATGGATTTTACCTCTGTTCAAGTTCTTAAAATTCATTTTTCAAGGTAAAAATAATGAAGATTTTGATCAATCATCACACCTCTACAGTATTCTGCTGCCAAGAGCGCACTCGTTTTCCAGCAAACTAATATATAATTCCCGTATAGAAAAAAAGCTCCTACGTAATTTCCATTTCCAAAATTATTGTTTTTAACATGCAGAAACGACATGTCGTTTACGTATTACTTCGATATTTAAAATCGCAACATTTTACTAAAGAAAATCTTCCATGAAGAGTGAAAAATATACAGTGTTATCACCCATTAATGGCCGCATCTTTATGGTTGTCACTCGTATACAAGGGCCAGGAAGGTAGGCGGTCTTTTCAGTAAGAGGAGAATTATTTGTTCCTACATACAAAGGTAACCTGTTACTGTATTTGCATGTATAACTCGGTCAAATTTTGTAATATTCATCCTTGGTTTGTGTTTTGCTTTTAGATTTTCTTCTTTACCTCATATTCTCATTTTCTATCAGTTATTGTTGAGTTATTTTTTTATTCATTTCAGGTAACTCATGGGGCTGCGAGAACGATATGTGCGGTTTGGGACTTGGAAAACAGGAAACTTTTGTCAACTGTGCTGATGTTGCCATCGTCGATACTTCATTAGTTAACACGTCAGCTACACCCTCCTCTATACCAAATTCAGTTACGTCAACTCAAATATCATCAACAGTGTCATCGACAATCTCTACCAGATCTTTCTCAACAGTAAATTCTTCGATCTCTACAGACAAAATGACGTCTTCGGCATCTTCAGTTACCGCAATAAACAGTTCTACAAATACAACAACAGCCACAACAACAGCTTCTGGAAACAAGGTTTGCACAACGGATAACATCATCAGTTGTTCCGGAGCTGGACTATATAAAAGCGTACCTACCATGGACACATGGTGTCTAGCAAATTGTAGAGCAGGTTTTTGTCCTTCCACTCACTGTCAGTGTCAGTGTTAACTCACGAATGACTGTTTCTATAGGTATAAGTCTATTGGCCAAATGTATCTTTGGAATACAGTGAGAGATATATACACCGCTGTCGAATTATACACTGTTAGAAGAACCTTTGTCGAACCCATACACCTTACTATCCTTTCCCTTTTTTTTTACTTTGGTCATGCGCTATTTCATTTCTGCTCAGACAAATACTCGGTCTCCTAAAAAAAAAATTATAGAATTCCCGATAAACTGACTTTCTTTGGGTCATGAAATCCTTGAAAGAAACAACTAAACGGACGATTATTCTTTTCTGAGTGAAAACCTCGCAAAATTACAAAAGACAATTTTCTGCTTTGTGACCAGATATTCGAGCCTATTATTCAATAGTATAGACAGGTAACACATGTATATTTCAGTCACGAAATCTAAAAAGACCTAGTGAAATATATATGGTTTAATCTTTAAGTATTTAATTTTTTTTTTGCATACAAAACTTTTGCCATTCATGTTAAATTGCAAGAATATCACAACCATTAAATTAATAGAAATATTAGGACAGAATTTTTAAGTAAAAATAATAACATTGGAATTTCCTCTAAATTGTATTAAAACTAATTTTTCATTGGATTAAATTCTCATTAAATTATATTGGGAGTAATTTTCATTAAATTGTAGTGAAAGTAAATTTCTACTAAAATATATTAACAGTAATATTATTTATTTTCATATTACAACTATATACTATTTGCGCCTTACAAGCAAGTGCAAATCCCCCCCCCCCTTCCGTATTATACATTCTATGCTAAGTCAGCAAAACAGTATTTCGTGACAAAATTCTTAACATTCTTTTCTGACTGAGTAAGCTAAGATTCAACCGTTTCCCTGAGACGAATAAAATGCTGACCAGGCGGATTATGATGTAACGAACACAATCGTTTCCATTAGGATAGACTGGAGCCTCTTTTCTGGGTTGGGACTACACACTTAGGCACTAGCGTTTTACCAAATTTGGCCAGCAACTTGCTTAGACCAGTATAAATAGCGCTGGGCTGCCTGTATCATTAGTTTGTTAGTCCCAAGAATCAGAGAGACTTGTTTATCTCTTACAGGATCCCGTGTATCTCTTGCACTGCCAAGCTTTCCCCAAGATGTAGCCGTATCTACACCGTTATGCATGACACCTTATCTTTAAGAGAGCTGAATTTTCTTCTCTTTCTCTCTCTCTAATCATGGGCCAAGGCATCTCTTAAAGATTCTAGTATTTCCTTCTCATAACAGGGAATGAGAAGAAGGTTATGATAAACAAACTTTTCATAACAGAAATTTTGTTGATTCATTTTTAAGTGACTGGGTGATATACTTGAGAATTCAGGTATACACGGACGGTACACTACTTGGGACTTCACACACACACACACACACACACACACACGCACGCACGCACGCACGCACACACACACACAGAGATGCACGCCACATTCTTTTGTTGAAGAGGATTTGTGAAAAAAGATTCATCTGGAAACCAAGAATTCGTATCCATTAATTTTCTAGTGCAAATAACACTCATTTGCGCATATAATAATAATAATAATAATAATAATAATAATAATAATAATGATGATGATGATGATAATTTGTTTTATCCTTATAAACTTCGTCGTCGTCGTCATCATCATTATCATCATCAAATATCAGTTGTTGAGATATATAATATTATGTCTGTTAAAAAGCTTAAAATTTATCTGTGTATATCATCATCGCAATCGTCTTCATCGTCATCGTTGTCGTCAAACATCAGTTGTTTAGATATATCATATCACTTATCATTTAAAAATACCTTAAATATCACAGTATTTTCTCTTTAATTTATATGTTCAATAAATTTAAATATATTTGGTCTTTTCAGTATTTCTTATCTATGTGCTTAATCCCTAATCTTTGCATAACTGGATTTCTATAATGTTATTCATCCGTCAGTATATTGCATCCGGAATATAATCTTTCTTCAGTTGGTTTGTGCGGTTTTGCCGTAACCACACCTACAATATGGATCGTGTTATATGCGCGTCCTCTCTGTTAAAGGTGTCAATTTATCGATATATACGTTCAATTTTTTACGTTACATTTGGAACTAGAAATTTAGTGGGCTGTGCATATAGCGAAGTATTACATCCTGCTTGGTTACTGAGTGAGTTCTGGTGTACCTCAGGGCCGGATCAGGTCAACTTGATGGGCGTGGGGTTTTTTTTCTCCAAAATTTAAGAAGGCCCCTGACTTTCCTCGAAAGGGCACCAAAGCAAAAGTCTATGTGTCTACTTACTCAAAGTGTGTGTGTGTGTGTGTGTGTGTGTGTGTGTGTGTGTGTGTGTGTGTGTGTGTGTGTCTGTTTGTGTGCGCGCGTACGATTTGGATTTTTAACGTAGCTTTAACAAGTTTTAGTCATATCGCTATGATGTCTGCAGTGTGGCAGTTTATAGCGATGTCTAGCATTGTGGCATCTTGCCGCAGACATTTAACATCATGTCCCACCAAGTTACATTATACTGACACCAGGCCGAACAATCCTCACACCAACCTCTTAATGCTGAGCGCCAAGCGAGGCAGCTGTTAATACCATTTTTGTAAGTTTTTGGTATGACTCAGCAGGGGTTTGAACCAGCGATCTCCCGCATCCGAGGCGTACGCTCTAACCACTTAGGCCACCGGAGCGGTCACATTGGCAATAATAAAACTCTGTGTGTGTGTGTGTGTGTGTGTGTGTGTGTGTGTGTGTGTGTGTGTGTGTGTGTGTGTGTGTGTGTGTGTGTGTGTGTGTGTTTACGGTTTTGGTTTTTTAGCCTGGGGTGAGGGTGGGTCCGGAAACCCCCCACCCAATGATCCGGCCTTGCATCTAAAGAAGTTTTTACATTTGACATTGCGATGGCGCATACTGAATGCTATGAAAAGTGGTTTAGAATGGTACTTGATGAAAGATAGTCTATATGTGCAAAAGTACTCGCGTCGTGAGTTAGATTTCTGCTGGGAACGAGTTGGGTGGCGTGGACAGCTCTTGTAGGTAGGTACGCATGTCTGTGTTTCTTGGTAGCGAATAAAATTACACAGCATTCAGCGACAGAGACGTTTCTTAAGTGCCTGGTATCGATTACTTTTCAAGAAATACATACTGTTGATATCAAAAGTTGTTCCGTTTGTTTCACGGACAGTATCAGATAGCAACTACATTATACCCCCAATCATCCAACTATCAACTAGATCATCTCTCTCTCTCTCTCTCTCTCTCTCTCTCTCTCTCTCTCTCTCTCTCTCTGATATGATTAAACCTGTTTAATTTGATCCTTAGTGCCTGTTTAACATCTACATTTGTACTGAATAAATAAATGGAAATGGAACAGAATTTCCGTTTTTGCTTTCAATGCAATGCGTTGGTTTTGCTTGCGGGAAATGTCTTCTCCTCACGAATTGCTTTAACTTCAATTTCGTGGAGACAAAACAAACAAAATCACTCCGATTATTACGTAACACTGTAGAATATTTATAACCCGATTATCATCATTCTCACCGTTCCGGTGGACATATAAAAAATGGTACTCACAGCTGCCTCGCTTGGCGCTCAGCATTAAGAGGTTAGTGTTAGAACTGGTCGGCCTGGTGTCAAGATAATGTGTCTGGGTGGGAGATGATGCTACATGTCTGCGGCATGAAGCCCCAGTGCTAGAGAACACTGTTAATTGCCACATTGCAGACATCGTAGAGATATGACAAAAAAGGTTAAAGCTACGTTAAAAATCCAAAGCACACATTGCTACTACTACTACCACTACTACTATTTCATCAATTCAGCATATGTTTTTCAATACTTTGTCAACTTTATAGTCTTCCTTTGGTGCATACTTTCATATAAAACTACTAATGACATGGGAATAACGCCTGTGGTAGTCCTGATGACATGTGAATAGCAAGGCGGTTAGTCATGATGAAATGGGAATAACAAGACGGGTAGTCATGTTGATATGGGAATGACAAGGCTGGTAGTCATGATGACATAGGAATAACAAGACGGGTAGTCATGATGAAATGGGAATAACAAGACGGGTAGTCATGATGACATGGGAATAACACGGCGGGTAGTAATGATGACATAGGAATAACAAGCCGGGTAGTCTTGATGACATGGGAATAACAAGACGGGTAGTCATGATGACATGGGAAAAGCAAGGCGGAAATGGGAAAAGCAAGATGGGTAGTCATGATGACATGGGAATATCAAGACGGGTAGTCATGATGACATGGGAAAAGCAAGGCGGGTGTGATAAAAGCAAGACGGGTAGCCATGACATAGGAAAAGCAAGGCGGATATGGGAAAAGCAAGATGGGTAGGCATGATGACATAGGAATAACAAGAAGGGTAGTCATATGATGACATGGAAATGACAAGACGGGTAGTCGTGATGACATGGGAATAGCAAGATGCACAGTCATGATGACATCGGGTAAGCAAGGCGGGTAATCATGATGACACCAGAAAGCAAGACGGATAGTCATGATGACATAAGAATAACAAGACGGGTAGTCATGATGACATGTGAATAACACGGCGAGTAGTCATGATGACGTAGGAATAACAAGACGGTTCGTCATGATGACGTGGGAAAGCAATGCGGGTAGTCATGATGACATAGGAATGACAAGACGGGTAGTAATGATGACATGGGAATAACAAGACGGGTAGTCATGATGACGTCGGAAAAGCAAGGCGGTTAGTCCGGATCTAAATATATAACATGTCTTTTCATTCCTAGCAAACGTTCTTTATCTTTGATTATATAGACTTATTTCAGACGTATTTAAAGAAAAACAACAGCTCAGTATTCTATTAGTTATATTATTAAAAAATATATACTTTTAACGGAATACTCATTGTGCAAGGTTAGATTTAGGATCATCACATATCAGATCTGGGTTTATGCAGTTTGTTAGGACTAATCTTCTACAACATACACCTTGATCTGCCAGCGTAATGTACAATGACATATTAGCGCATGTATTGTTTGCAGTTGGAACCATCTTGTAATCGAGTATATAAGGAACTTATTCTAGTTTTTTTTTATTAAATTACAAAAGTATTGAAGAAGTGAAATTGAAACTCAATATTGTCGCTAAAAATATATTTTTTTTTTCTTTCAAAGAATCCTTTAAGAATAAATATATGAAGATGAATATTAGCAACATAGTTTTAAATATTTAGCTAATAGGGATTCCTGATTAAGGATCCGGCCAAGGTTTCACATTCAGGCTATTGCTGATAACGAGCGAAAACTGGTGACAGAAAAGAATATTAGATATCTTATATAGAAAACAGTGACGACGATTTTTTTTATCTTCCAAAAATTTATATTAGCAAAATAATACTTACAATGAAATAATATTCATACGCATTTAAGTTCAATAATGATGAATTTGATCATATACGGATTAACTTCAAGTAAAATTATTTTTAGTTAATATATCGTACCTTGCAACGTGTTTGTTTTTTGTTTGTTATCTAAATGAACTATGAATGTGAAGAAAAATATAGGAAAGAAGGCATGGCTAGAACAATCTACATTTGTCCTCTACATCGAAAACACAAATCATCAATAAAACGGTAATATCCTACACAATGGTATCTTTGTCAGCATAAAATAATTGAAACACATATAAATAAAACAGGATCTTTGTTACCATAATATTATTGACACACATTTTAATACAGTGATGAAAGTGGAGGCAAAGCAAGTTTTCATAATAGGCAAGATTTTGAATCTTTTGTTTGCAGGTTTGGTGAGGACACAACTATATGTACCGTGTAAATACTAATTGTTTATAGGTATATAAAAAAAAACAAAAAACATCCAGTATGCTGAGGTCTGAGGCCTACATTTTGCTGCCATTTATAGTGCTGTGACCGTCTACACAAGTAGGCTAATGGTATGTTAAATGGGAAATTAAATTTAACACCAGGAGTGGCTTTATCAAGATCAACTCAATACAAATCAATTATGCCTCAGTCATACATGTATGCAATCAATCAGTACCTGATGCAAGACCACCTTGTCACACTCAGATTCAGGGTTTGATTATGCATCTCTATCCACTATGTTATTCGTGGATTGGAATTACACTGCCAGTTAACACCTACCAGTCTCGAATTCAGGTTGATGAAACAAGGGCTGAATAAACCATTTTGAATCAAGACATTTTGCGGAAAAATCAGCAGGGGCGTTAAATGCCGTGGGGGAAAGCTCTGACAAGAAAATGTATGAAACTGGTGTCAAAACTGCCCAGTCAAGTCAGTAAAATACTACGTCACACGCATTAACCCAAAAGCATAATGACTCTTTCGTCTAATTGATAAGAATGCTTTGAAATCCCCAATTTTGTGAAATACGGTACACCACTAGATGTGATGGGCATATACAATTTAGCAACTTTATGACTGACATATGCAGAAATATCCATATTGCTGCAAGAGATACTGCCCACTCTCTTCGTGCCACAGCTAAGAATGCAATGACATTCGCCAACCTTCCTGATATTCACATTATGTCTCTGTCTAACCACTCCAATATTTCAATAAAACCTTACACAAGGCCCGATATTCAGCTTAAACATCAAATGAGTAACATCCTGGCCAATGTAAGTTCAAATGAAAACGTCAAATGAGTAACATCCTGGCCAATGTAAGTTCAAATGAAAACGTCAAATGAGTAACATTCTGGCCAATGTAAGTTCAATTCAGGCATTGCCTGCTCCATATTCTTCTGCAGTACTCTTTCCAAGAATAGTATTGAGCACTTTGTATTTCCAGAAAATATGAAATAATTTCACCCAAATCAGAATCTGAATATAACAATATATATGATCTCTACCGAGATGGTATAGCAGGAATAAATAATTTTTTCAGTAAACAAGAATATATTAAAAACTAACACACAAAAAAATTTCCCGGATGGGGGCCAAAAGTTCATTTCTAGAAAAATCCTAGTTACTATTACAAGATCTGTTACTAAACTTATAATAAGGAACATGGCGAACACAATGTCCTTGACTCAGACCAAGATAAATATGTTTACTTCTATTGATAATGATCCTAATATTAAACACACACACACATAGAGAATAGCTATATACTAGTTGTTTGCTGATAAAAATATCAATGATTTTGGTCAGATAAACAACGAACTTGATTTTGGACAAGGTCAGCTACAAGATATACTTTTACAAAACCAAATCATATTATAATTTAAAAAAAATACTGGCAAACAATGCATATTATATATATATATATATATATATATATATATATATATATATATAGCAGTATATATATATATATATATATATATATATATATATATGTAAGTATGTGTGTGTGTGTGTGTGTGTGTGTGTGTGTGTGTGTGTAACGAAAGTATTACATAAAATAAGATTTTTAGATTAAAGTTTAATCTCATGATTTTTTCATCGACGACGTCTTTTCTTGACGGATGAAAGCGACATTTGTTAACCGATTACAAGGTAACTTTGACTCCTGAGAGCAAGTCTAATGTGATATTTCTGCCAGAAAAAAATCATCAACGTTAATTTTTAGATCAACTGGAAAATGTCTTAAAACATTGCAATCACAAGTAATTGTATTCCCATCAAACGTTGAACATTCACGTTTTTTGCTAGTAAATTACAAAACAATTATCTATTTGTATTATGATTCCACATGGAGGATTTTAGAAACAAAATTTGATTTAATGCAACCGGTGAAGAAGTGCATTAAATACAAGTTTTAATTGTGACTCATTTGCTCCAAGTACTTACAATTATACAAGAAAAGTTTAATTTGTTACGGAAAATAGTGACATATGAAAAGTGAAGAAAATTTCAGCTTTTCAACCAATACATTCATCTGGCTTTGTGTCCACATTATTGAAACATGTATTACTAAGGGCCTAGAATAAGGAGAAAAGATTTGTATCAGAATTACCATCTGTCAATTATAAATCAAATATCTCTGTGCTTCTGGGTCATCACTCATTGTTAAATCCAAGGTAATGATACGAATTTTGTGGTCTTAAACTATGTAACAGAAAAGATGAGAAACCAACAAGTTTAGTCAAATCAACAAATAATTCTTTAGCCTAGAATACAAAGTGAAAATTTAAAATACCTGTACGGTATTGTGAACTAAATCCTAAATAATTCTAAGTGTTTTCATAAGTCGAAAGGTATAGAATGTTCCGAATGAATTCAAATAATCTTGAATGTCTTATTGTACCAAGAGTCTTGAATGTTCTAATGTACCACAATGACATAGTCTAGAATGTCTTTGAATGAGTTCACAATAATCCCAGGGTAGTGTTTTAGCCCAAAATGTGAACGAGCGCTTTGTAATTCCAGTGCATAATTTGAGTAATTAAGTCTTCAAGAATTATATCCAAGGAAAATTGTTAATGATTCCGGAGACTAAAGATACAACAGGAATGAATAATTGTTTACCAAACCCCTTTCTATATAAA
Source organism: Megalonaias nervosa (assembly GCA_016617855.1). Taxonomy (NCBI): domain Eukaryota; kingdom Metazoa; phylum Mollusca; class Bivalvia; order Unionida; family Unionidae; genus Megalonaias; species Megalonaias nervosa. The sequence continues at coordinate 36,938 of JAECUM010029448.1, read as the reverse complement.
TTTCACTTGACCTGTCACGTAATAGATTTTCTGGAAAAACCTACTAACTAGTAAACAAGATCAGATCTTGAACTTAAATTTAAGTTAACATCTTGTTTACTTCTTAGAAAAATCAGATAGGAACAACCCTCAATCACGGACAAAAGTTAAGCATGCACTATTACTTTATACATACCGCTGTACATGTCTGCATTGTAGAAAGTCTACAATCTTTCGTTTTACATACCGCTGTGCATGTCGGCATTGTAGAAAGCATGCGATTTTTCTTTGTACATACCACTGTACGTGTATGTATTGAATAAAGAAAGCATGCGATCTTTCGTTGAACATACCGATGTACATGTCTACATTGTAGAAAGCATGTGATTTTTCTTTGTAAATACCGCTGTACATGTCTGAATGTTGGAACACATGTAATCTTTCTTTGAACATACTGCTGTACATATCTACATTGTAGAAAGCATGCAATTTTTCTTTGTATATACCAATGTACATGTCTGTATTCTTTGCATGGGCAACTGGAATGCATACAGACTACTTTTTTGTTAATTTTTTTTAATGTATATTGTAAGTTTCAATGATTTAAGGTTTATTATGAATGCTGTCGTTATGTTTGCCGAAGCTTATGAAAGGACCTGTACGAAGATTGAAGATAACTCGGAATAAATCCATTAGATATTTTGATATTTTCATATTCCTTTATTGTATCCGCTAACTTGAAATCTGTGAATAATCGTTACTCGTGAATAAAGCGCGGGTGCTTTATGTAGATCGAATCGTTAAGTTGACCAATTGTATTTTAAACCAAATTTTTTCTATATAAAATAAAACATTTGACGATTGAGATTATATTACATTTAACTATGAGAACTTTGCTATGAATACATGTCTCTGTGGGAATGCCGAATGTGTCATCTCAGGGTAATGTGATAGAATCTGTAACACTAGTACTAAAATACCAAAGATTCTTATTTATTTAGCAGTTCCCTGCCTGTTCATCACATGGATTTCTCTCCGTTCTATGTGTATTTACGGATCTGTTGTCTTAAAGCAACATATGTGGTTGTCAGAGTGGGCGGAAAGAACGACGTTGATAAGGCGTAGTAATATATCGAGGCCCTAGTGCTGAAATGTATGTTCCTACGCCGTATCAAAAGAACGAGATTTTTCCCCAGACTCGGACCAAAGCACTTATGTGGTTGTGTATTTGTTACATATCCTCTTTATAGTCATTCATTCTTTTCAATTTTTGTAATGTACACTTAAAAAAGAATTATGCATTTGGCGCTTTATGAAACATATTGTTCAACCTTCTGAAAAATTTCCATGTGAAGCAGGTAACCGGGGCTAGGCCCAATATATACTGTGCAGTTGTATCATGCGTCGGTTTGCATTGCTGATATGGTGATTGACTCTAAGTTTGAAATGTTATAAATGTTGTACGGGACATAAGAAAGGATTTAAACTGCTGTCGCAAGCAAGTGGGTTTTTCATATTAAAACATAGATTTCGGACCCTGTAGTGCCCCTTTTTGTACACTCTACTTCAAAGCAAATTTCACATAATAACAGTAATTAAATGCTTAGAATTTTCTACAGAAAGATGATTAATTTACAGTTCTTTAAGACTCTCTATTTTTATGTATTCGTTACAAGAACTTGATGCATTAAACTTAAAGGTGATAATTTAAGTGTATAATTAAACAGGGGCAAAGTTTTCTCCAAACACGGGGACATTTCTAACCATGCATTAACTACAAACATGCCTCTCGGAGTCTTTCTCAGTTTTCTGGAATTTTTAAATTTTCAGTACATAATTTCAGCGATAAAGTGCTTGATCTCACCTTCTCTGTTATGTTTGGTGTCACTTTGCACACCATCTTCGTCTGAGAACTCATGGTCAAAAATTATATCCTGTATATTTTTTTCAGCCTCAATTGATTCTAACTTCCCGGCGGTAGATACAATGAAATACCCATAAACTCATTGTCCTACTTAACCGTACTCCCCATTACCCCAAGTGGCAAAAAACAGACTTTTTACCCAATATGACTGCATTTGTTTTTAAGTTACAAATCTGTGTTGACAGTTTTTAAATAGTTTAAAATCAATAGCAATAAATCATTCCTGATATTTTATATGTGGACTATTATTTAATATTTCAAGTTGTAAAAGTAGTTCCGGGCTGGGTGAGTAGTAGACTAAAAGGCGGATCCTGGATCAGAGACCAAACTCCCCCAACCAAAACAAAATCGGGTAACATAAAGTATTTTTTACTAAGGAAGTTATTTTTTGTATACCCGATAAATTAAACATTTTTTGGGGTTACTTGATTCGTTTTGGGGGGGAGTTGGGCCTCCGATCCAGGATCCGCCTTTTAGTCTACTACTGATACTTGTTGACAATGTGGTTGATATTTTATTTGATAATGATATATTTTAAAGTTTAGACAAAATTAAGCATCTAATTATGTTTTTATTTAACAATGATATACAAAAATATTTACAAAATATATAATCACAACACAACCCCATGTGAACTCCTAGATTGCCAAACAACATTCTAGCAAGAAGAGGCAATCGAAACATCCCCATGTGAACTCCTAGGTTGTCAAACAACATCCTAGAAAGCTCAGAGGATATTCGAAATTAGACGAAACACAACCCCCATGTGAACCCCTAGATTGCCAATGACATTCTAGAGGGTCCAGACGGTAATTTGAACAGACACAACCCCCATGTGAACCCCTAGATTGCCAAACAACATTCTAGAAGGCTCAGAGGGCGATCTGGACAACAGACAATGGACAGCACAGTTACAACCCCATGTGAACCCCTAGGTTGTCAAGTAACATCCTAGCAGGTTCAGAGGTTACATATAAACTTATCTCTAAGAACTTAATTAACTTATCTCTAAGAACTTAATTAACTTAACTCTAAGGACAGCACACACACACACACACACAAACGGGGGCCTTCTCTACGTTCAACAGATTTTTGCACACTCTCCCCCCAAATTAAAACCCGGGGAGTGCAAAAGTACACCCACCAAGTGGTGACATGGTGGGAGAGTGTTTATTTCTGTTGAAGTTCAAGCATTGGGAGGACCCCCGACATAAATAAGGCTATATTGTATATAAGCTGACTAATACTTGGAAGTCTAAAAGTAGCTTACACAGTGGGCGTGGCTTATTCGTTTTGCATTTTTCTTTTTTATCTTAAATGTTATCGTTAAAAAGATCTCAACGAAGGAAGAAATTTGATAAAATCATAAAAATGAAGATAATGTTTCTTTAAAAAACAACAACGAAAACATTATTTATCAGTAAAATAAAAATAAACAAAATATAAGGTAAATAAACAGAGTTATCTCCCTTAAAAAATCTAAGGGCGACAACCTCTACTTTAAAATATAAGGAGGACAGAAAGAGTTATCTCTCGTCGAGATATTTGTTGACAATGTGGTTGATATTTTATTTGATAATGATATATTTTAAAGTTTAGACAAAATTTCATACCCTATCATTATCATACTTTCTTTGATAATCGTTTTCATACCTGCCGACTCTCATTGGTAGAATATCTGTTAACATACTGTAAATAGTACGAAACTCGCGTATTAAATCGTCCATATCATATTTTATACCTCGTAAGTAAGATCGTATCTGATCAAGTAATTTTTTGTAGGTGATACTAGCTGTTTTGCAGTCATTTTTTTTTAGTCACAAACCGAGGTTCAATTTTTTCACACACTGTTGAAAGAGAAACACCAACGCCCGATATTATTAACAAAAACGGATTTAATGATGCTCCACTTGAAATTATACCAGAGCCGGTCAATAACAGCGGTAAATATGATATTATCCGAAGTATTTTGTTGTAGTATTTATAACATTTTTTTTCACGCACCAAAGTTTTTATGATAATATCTGTAATATTGCATTAACGCCTCCACATCTTGTTTTGGAATTTCTTTTGAAATGTGATTGAAATCAATTATACTTTTTTCATTAGATGATATTTGTTTACAATAGTGCCAGTCCCTAATGATTAATTATGGCGTTTAGGCTACAAATTCCAGACACCACCAGTAACGTCTCGGGGGCATTTCCGTTGATGTCAACGTAAATGTTTCTTTGATATCCTTATTTAGTATCACGAGTAGAGGATTATAATATACATTCGGTGATGATGAAGTGGACGCAGTAATTTCCGAACCGTACATGGACAGCCTGTATAATCCAGTTACTTCTGCGGTATGTTCGAGAGTTTCACTTTGCGATGCCCATGTTAATGATCCCGATGCTACTGTGTACACGATATTTTTAATTTGCCTGTGTGGAATTTTAATCAGATTCGTTTTCTGAACAATATTAGGTATTCCACTGACAATATCGTTGAGTTTCGTGTTAACGTCGGAGAGTTTAATATCAACGATTGGTTGTTCCCCAAAAAATTCTTTAATAGGTTTGTTTATGTTTCTACGAAAATTTAAAAACGTTTGTACGTGATTAGTAAAATTAGTATTGAGTGTAGTCATTTCATTATTGATTGTTTTTAACGAAGTTTTTATATTGAATTTCCTTATCATCGACGTATTTTTTTGTTGCAGCATCAAAATCAGATTCTGGTGTTCTAAGATTATTAATGCCATTATAATTCATGTTGAGAAATGCATGCATTATACCACCGTTGACCGTTACGTACTTAGATTCTTGATCATCAACGTATTTTTTTGTTGCTGCGTCTGTATCTGCGGTTGGGTTTCCAAGGTATGTAATTTTATTTTGATTCATGATAATGTAATCCGTGAATGAATCACAAGCTTTTTTGACATAATCGTTAACCGAGTTACCGGAATCTTGTATCTTACCTTGGTTAGTAAAAGTAACGATATCATTAACAACCGGGGTGGGAATTCGTATAACTACATCTGACAGTTGTACATTACTTGTCTTCAATCGTCCTTGTTTATCCTGGAAAACGACGACTTCATTATGATCTACACTTGTGATATTTAATAAATTATCGATTTCATTTTTGAGCTGATCAAGAGTTGCATACTTAGATAAGTCACCTTGCTGAGCTTCAGTCGATGAATCTATCAATAATGTTCCAAATTTCGTATAATAGCTCATATTATATAAATTATATTACATAAAATTATATAACAACAATGGCGACGATATTAAACTTTGATACAGAGCGGTTGGTGAAACATAAGCATAACAATGAACTTCCAGATTGCCATTATCTTATTGTTGGGCGAACTGGATCGGGAAAAAAAAATTGCTAATGAACTTGCTTCTCGGAGATAATTTTAACTACGATTGAGTTTATATTTATACAATTAATCCGCAGCAAGATAAGTACAAGCTACTAAGCAAATATAATGACAAACTTCGTGATGATCTTGAGGCTGGTGAAGATTTTTTTTATAATCAGACAACCAGAAGATCTTGTTCCATTTAATCAGCTTGACTCGGATGAACATAAGATAGTAGTTTTTGACGATATTCCGTTAAACAATGTAGAAATGAATAAAATAAGATCGTATTTTTCACTGTCGCGAAATAAGAAATGTAATTCTGTTTATCTCGCCCAAGGTTTTTATAATGTTGACAGATTTATTCGGCGAAATACCGGTTGTTTTATATTATTTCCAGGGCTGGACAATGTTGACGTTAGAAATATCGCGAACGAGCAATGCGGTGATGTGACAAAAGATAAATTTATCGAATTATATCATAAAGCTACAGAGGATAAATATAACTTTTTCATATTTGATAAACTTGTAAATGATCCGACTAAAATGTTTCGCTGTTGTATTTGACATTTACTTGCAGTAAGGTGTTTTCCACTTCTTAAAATTTTATAAAATTTATATATAATGATTATGGATAAACGAGCAAAATATAGAAAACATATAGAAGATCTAAAAAAAACTTGCTCAGTCTCAAGCAGAATTTAAGCAAAAAGTACAGCAAGCATGACGTGGACAAGTAACTGCTGCAGAAACAACAGCTACGATTCTCAAACCAGTTACTGAAGCACTACTTGGGAAACAACCTGAAACTAAACCACTATCAGAAGAAGAACTTAAGCAACTACAGGAAAAAGGTTTGGTTGGAATTGTTAAGGAACAACAAGAAGCGGCTGCTGCAAAAATTGTTGCTAAATCCGCTGAGGAAAGAAGAAGATTGGCTGAAGAACTTGTAAGGAACATTGCTGATCCCGCCGCTAGACAAGCTGAACTAAACCGGCTGATCAATAATCCGATTTTATTTGAAAGAAGATTAGCAGAATTAACTTCACATGAAATTAGGACTATATTAGGAAAATTAACAGAAAAAATAGAGGATATTGGAACAGAGCAAGAAAGAGTCGGCGAGTTAACAGTAAAGTTTATGAAAATTGGTGAAAAAATAAATTTTTTTAGAAAAAAGCAAATGATAAAATAACAGATGAGGAATATAATAATTTTTTAAAAGATAATAATATAGACGATATTGATAATATAAGAACTTGGCCAAAAGAAAGATACGATAAATTTATTAGTGATTTAAATGATATAATTACAAATAGTAATGATGCTGACGCTCAACTAAGAGCAGTTAAAAAAAGAAGAAGATATAATTCCGCTCTTTGATATAATTAGGAAAGGTGCTATCGCTTATGTCTTTTACTTAACAGCGGAAGATTATAGAGAAAGAGAATATGGTAAAGGGTGGAAATTTCAAAGGAAGTTTAAATCAGTCGATGAAACTCGCGTTAAAAAATATAGAGAATCTGCAAGAGTAAAAACTGGAACTGGTGTAAAAATATTTACATCAACCGCTGAAATGATAGGCAGATTAATGCTGTTGATATCATCAAAGGAAGCTGGCAATGTTAGTGCTGAAATTGATAATGAAATTATTGACATACTTGATCATCTAAGATCAGAAAATTTATTAACATCTGACGAGTACGAAACTTTACACCGCGACTTAATATAAATCAAGGCGATTTAATCGATTTAATATATCAATTTTATAAAAATATAATAAATAACAATGTCAACAACATTATTAATAGACTCTAGTACGGCCGCAAAAGATAGCGCAAATTTTTCAGTAAATTAAATTCCGCCAATACAACTAAATCCTGAAAAAACAGTATGAAATTGGACTAATTTCATGTACGTGTTGGAATTCGATGGCTAACGTAAAAACTGACGTCAATGATGAAATTTCATTTGCTTTGTCATTTCCAGATATTATAGGAGGTAGGTTAAAAAAAAATCAAAATTCCGCAAGGAGCTTATAATATCGCTGATCTAAATAAAACAATAAAGGAGCTTAGAAGATAAGTCCTGATAATTTAGAGTTAGCAGCGAATTATAACACGTTACGCGCTAGAATGACATTAAAAGATACTATAGTAGTTGATTTTACATCACCAAGAAATATCGCACCACTGATAGGATTTAAATATCTAAATACTTATTATGGTGCTGTTGATAGAGGCGCTGATGATAAAAGTCTAGTAACCATATATGACGGTGAACTGCCGGTAAATATAACTGACGTAAACACAATATTAATAAATTGCTCTATTGCTTCCGGATCCTACTCAGCCCAGGGCAGTAAAGGACAAACAATATATAGTTTCTCGCCAGATGTTCCACCAGGTTCTCTCATGCAAATTAGTCCGCGGCAGGTTATTTACTATCCGCTAAATGTTGAAAATCAAATAACAACAATAAATATGCAGTTGACAGATCAATCTGGACAATAGCTGGATCTAAATAACGAGGTTGTTACTTATTATTTACACTTACGTGCGCAATAGTAAACATATTTTATAAGAAAAGCTAAAAGATTTGGCAATGAAAATTATGCAACCTCAGATATAATGAAACAGAGAAAAAAATTTCACAGAAGAAAAATAGTTGGGGGATTTTTTGGAAATATAATTACTAAAATTGTTGAAAATATCCCAGGAATTGCGCGTAAAGTTGCACCAATTGCACTTGACGCAGGTAAAGCTTTTGCAACTGGAGCTGCATCTGCCGCCGGAACTGCGGTGGGACAAAAAATAGCTGAAAAAATTAAAGGCGCGCCGTCTGCATCCGAGATAAAACAAGTTATATCAGAAATCGCTCCAACAAAAGAAACGCAACGTGCTATGATAACAACAACAAAAAAACTTTTATCACCAAAGGGCGAGCAGATTATACAAAAATTAATATCTAAAATAACAGCGCCGCAATAAAATTTTATATAATCTAATAAATAAAAAATGTCTGTTAAAAATTATCTCGATTTAGAAACTTATGACACCGATGACACTGTAACAGAATTTGAGTATGTTGAGTATCTCGATGAAAATTCTAATGAACCAAATAAAGCTGGCGTCAGAACATTTAATACTCGAGACGAAGATGTATTTCTACTGCCACATAAGGCAATGTTAGAAGTTCGCGGTCAGATTATGACAGTAGCTAATCCGTCTGTTGCAATTGCAGCTGGAACAGAAGTAGCTCTTATAAATAATGGCTGGTGCTTATTCAAAAGTGCTAGATATCAACTGGCCAATCAAACTGTTGAAAATATTACAAGTCACTTACAAGTTGTAAGTACAATTTTAAATATTATTTCGTTTTCTGACAATTATTCAAGATCAACTGCAACTAACATGATGTGGTTTAAAGATACTGGACGTGGTTTAGCCGAATCGACCGAACTTTTCTCGAAAGGTGTTTTAGTACTCGGAGCTGATGCTGCTGCAGATCTTGTAATTGTAAGAACTTTTCTTATTGTCAATGCGGCCGCACTAGGTATAGCCGCACCAGCTGCAGACGCTAATGTAGACGTTGTAAGAGTCTCACTCATTGCTGCTTGTAATAATTTGGGTATAACCCCACCAGCTGCAGCTGCGACCGCTGTCGTAATGTTAGATTTAATCAACAACACAATTGGCGTAAGAAATATAATTTACAATGAAGGTTTTGCTAGAAGAAAGGAACTTGCGGAAGAATCATGTCAAATTACAATGATGCTGCCATTAAGTATAATATTTGGCTTTTGTCGCGATTATGATAAAGTATTTCGTGGAGTTAAACATACACTTATTTTAGATGGGGCAGAACAAAACGACTGCCTGTTTAGGTCAGGCGGAGCTGATGTGCAATTTATTGTAAACAAACTTGCGTTGTGGATGCCGCGTATAACGCCATCGATCACTAAAATGTCGGAATTAAATAGTATGCTTGAAAACCACACAAACAGAATTTATTTTCAACAACATAAAATATATCAAACAGCAGTCCCAAATACTACAGACTACACATGGAGAGTTACAACAACATCAAGCGAACAACTGCCGAAACATTTATTCGGTGTATTTCAGCAACAAGCGCGACGTGGTAACCAACAACAAAATAATGCAATATTTGACCACGCCGATGTTAGACGAATATACTCTAGACTAAATTCGAAGAAATATCCGTCACGAACGATAGAATGTAATTTCGCAGATGACGCTAATAAAAATATTACTCGACGATACATGTATCTGCTCGACGCAGTGCAAAAATATCAAGATGTTGAAGATGGATCTCAAATACCAGTAGAGGAATTTCGTACACTTTATCCAATATTTTATTTTGATGTTAGTAAACATAGCGAGCGAGCAGTTGATTCGACATCTGATATTGAAATTACCTGCACACTTGAAGCAGTTCCAGCGGCGCAGTTGTACGTGTACGCGTTAGTGATCAGCGACAGATTTATTACGATAGACTCTGTTGGAGGTAAAATGACAGTCCAAGTTTAATCTGCAATCTGTATATAAGATGACAAAATATATTATAAAAGAAATATATTTGGCTGATGGTCAAGTTAAAAAATTAGCAGCCGCTGTTGCAAAGCAGAGACAGGTATCATTAAAAATCAACCCTGACATTTCCAAGGGTATTTTAACAAAATTAATGTTGACCAAAAAACAGGCGAACAGGTACGATCGTAAAAAAAAACTTTTGTTTTAAATTTAAGTGCCGCACAAATAACAGCGATGTCAAAACAAAGTGGTTTCTTCGGTCAGGCACTATCAGTGATGGCCAGCACAATAATACCAAAAATTTTACCTATACTACGAACGCTTGGACTAGCAGCAGCGTCTGGAGCAATATCTGGCGCAACGAAAAAAGCAGTTGAAGGTCGTGGAATTGTTGGTAATGGTATAAAGAAAATAGTCTAAAGATAAATTTTATGTGACTGATAAATATAATGCCACAACGAAGAAAAACAGCAACGAAAAAAAAAGAAAACAACGAAACGCTGGCAGACGAAACAAGGAGGATTTATTCCAATAGTTCCACTTTTAGCGGGACTAGCGGGAAGTATACTACCAAATCTGCTAGGAATAGGAGGACGAGGACTAACATTGCCGGGAACACGGCCACCCCGCTAAGCAACTTTGATATACTTGATAAGTTAGAATCGGTTCCCAGATTTCACGGAGTTTATTCTAAAGGTGAACTTACTAACATCACAGGTGGTTCGTGTGTGATAAATATACAAGATTTCAACGACGGATCTGGTACACATTGGGTAGCAGTTTATAATAACAATTATTTTGACTCGTTTGGACTTCCTCCGAGCGATGCAATAAAAAAGTATATAAACAAAAAGTATAAAATAATATATTATTCGTCCAATCAACTTCAACCTGTTGGAACTTCTGCCTGCGGATATTATTGTATAATGTTCATTAAACAGATGTCCCAGCCTAAATTTAATTTTTTAAAGTTTATTTTACAGTTTGACAAGCAACCTTCTCGCGCTAATGATGAGATTGCAATAACTTTTTGTAAAGCTATCTAAAAGCCTGCAATTGATTTTATCTAAACCTTATGTATATAATAATGTCAACATATTGTCTCAAATGTAAAACTAAAACAGAAAATATCAATGAAACAACAGAAAAAACAGAGAACAACAGGACGATGCTGAAAAGTATTTGTGCAATCTGTGGAAAAAGAAAAAGTATGTTTTTAAAGAAATTGTCCCCGGAGATAAAATCGTTGGGAGCTGGTTATCCTGACATTGTCAGGGACGTTATTTTAGTAGACGACTAAAAATATAGAATGATATGCAAGTGCGATTCTGACAGAGATTTATGTCTCGAGCAAAATAAAATTGCCACATACTGTCAACGTTGTAATTACAGAGAAATAATAGGAACAGGTATAGACATACATAAAGTAATTGGCAAATTGCCAAAACCAAAAGGAGGCTGGACATTGCCAGGCCATAAATATACTGGACCTTATAATCCGCTAGATAAACAACTAGATGAAAACGATAATCCGCTGCCAGGACAAGAGCCTTACAATCAAGTTGATGCAATAGCAATGCGCCATGACATTTGTTATCGTGACATTGAAGTCCTGATAACGTTCGTGTAGAAAGCTCAAAATCAGACTGCGATAAAGTAATGTTAGACGAACTTCGTGATATGAACCCCGACAAATATGCGAGAACGTTTTGATAGAAGGCTGGTGCAGGGTTTTATTGGAGCAAAATATAAATTAGGACTTGGGAAAGAATTGTGTGATGATCTTGCAGCTGAACTACACAAACCTAAAAAAAGTTTACGCGACGTAAGGTTGTCGCAAATGCCGTTGATGATATCTGGGCGATAGATTTAGTTGATGTGTCAAATCTTGCTCAGTTTAACGATAACTAGAAATACTTGTTTAAGGTTGTAGATGTTTTTAGTAAATATGCTTTTAGTGTACCTGTTTCAGATAAAAAAGGAACGTCAATGACTGACGCGTTAAAACAGATTATCGTTAGTACAGTAAGAAAACCAAATAGAATCTGGACCGATCACGGAGCGGAGTTTTTCAATAAAAAGTTCGAGCAGTTTTTGGAACAAAATAATATCAAAAATTATGTTACAGGAAATGAGGGAAAAAGTGTTGTCGTCGAGCGATTTAATCGCACGCTAAACTAAAAAATACACAAATATTTGACAGCTAAAAACACAAACAGATATGTCGATGAGCTTCCGCAGATAGTTGACGAATATAATAACACGAAACACCGAACCACTAAACTGTCGCCAAACAACGCAATCAAAAATCCGATATTAGCGAATGAAAACATATACGGCAGACATAAATTTAAAGTGGGTGATAAAGTTAGAATTTCTTTGACGAAAAAAATATTTGAAAAAGGATTTACTCCAAACTGGAGCGAAGAAGTATTTGTTGTTGATAAAGTACTTTTAACAATACCCGTAACATACGCGTTGAAAGATTTATTAGGTGAACCTATAACTGGCAGTTTTTACGAGCAGGAACTTCAGAAAACTTCTCAAGACGTATTTGTTATCGAAAAAGTTATCCGAAAACGCGGTGGCAAAAGTTTAGTTAAGTGGCGTGGGTATAGCAATAAATTTAATAGTTGGATCCCAACTAAGTCGATGTAAAATTATTTATAACGTTATTATAAATTTGTTCGTATTTCACAAGTACAGATTTACATTTGATAGTTTTACATAACGAAATTAAATGTAATTTTCTTTCATTATCAACTGGCATCAAATTGAATATCTTAGCAAAAATAAAATCGTATTTCATGCTCCTTTGCTGGCCAGTTATTTTTACATTTAAAAACGGTTTGATAAGCTGCCAAAATATTTGTTGTTCGGCAACAGTAAAATTAATTTTATTATTTTTTTAGCAATGTGATACTTAACATTATATCGTCCAGTTGTTGGTCTGCTGTAATTTTTTCTATCGTCGACGGCGACTATCCCATCTTCATCGTCGGATTCGCTGTTATACAAAATATCATCTTCGCTATAACTAGCAGATTTGTCTATTATATCGCTAGTGATTGTAATATTGTCTGCGACTTTATCGTAAGTGATTGTATCACTTGTGATTGTATCTTCCGCGTATATTTCAGCAAAATCTTTTCATCAAGTTCATATTATAATATACTTTTATCTAATTTATTGTTATAAGATGACCACAGAGATGAAATCTCCTGATGTAAAATATCATCAAAAAGTTAATATATTAAATTATAAGGAACTAGCCGAAGCAGTTCGAAAATGTCTGTCGGGTTATAGTGCATATTCCGTTGACGTTATTGTAATGCCTGGCGAAAATGATAGAATATTACTAACAGCAGCAGAAAAGGATAAACTTAATGATAGCGCAATAATGACGCTAAAATTTGATCGCGATGATATTATAGCGTTTGCTCATCATTGTTTAACCAAAAAGGCTCTTACAAAGATCATCGATCCTATAAGCAAAAAAACTCGAGCATTATGTTTTCTTGAAAAAGCTGATCTTATTATTCCATCAGCAGCAAATTTTACTGCTCTGGGATTAAAATCAAAATGTTTTGCCGCAGCTGAAATTGATTTAAAACTGATTTTCTCGTCTTTTTCGAGATTAAATGAAATAACAGGTTTTACCGGATATCTAAAATTGGCACTATCACCTCGTCCTTTTCTCACATTTTCCTGCTGGGTAACTAGTTCTAAATTTTCTATTCGATTATCAGTTTTTATGCTATTGATGTGATTAATAACCAAACCATTAGATATAGGTCCGTTAAACGTCTCGTAAACAAAACGATGTGATAAATAATTAACTCGATTGGTTAGTGTTCCTTTGACAGTTGCCATGAGATACCCCATATTACTCATAGAACCAACAACGTTTTTAGTTCTTATATGTCTGATAATTCCCTTGTCATTTGCCTCATATAAATCAAATACCGAATGCGGTTGAAACTCATTTTGTAAAGATAAGTTTTCAATATTATCATCGCTAATCGAGCCATTTACTCGATAGACACGTTGTCCTTCTGGAATATCATCGCAGAATAACGTGTAAATAAAATCTTTCTTCAACATTTCCGTTCTCTCAGCATTATCACCTTTAACGCTGATCTTATAACCTGCTGGCGTTGCTTCACCAACAGATTTTCCAGATTTTATGTTAATAACCGAACCTAATGCATTTCCAAGCATATAGGTTATACTTGGGGTGAACATGATATTCTTCTTGCTCCTCCGCTGTCGATATATCTCAAACTTTCTGTCATTATATTATAAGAATTTTTTTATATCTCTAATTGTTTGTTCAGCTGGCCTGCAACCTAATGCATTTCCAGCATATAGGTTATACTTGGGGTGATAATACTCTTGCTCGTTTGCGCTTGTCAGATTTTGTGTCATTATATTATAAAGATTTTTATATCTCTAATTGTTTGTTCAACTTGGCGCGCTGTGAGTTATCAACCGAACAACCAATTAGAGATATAATATTACACTATATATACTACAATGCTGAAATTGCGTGATATTGCCAAAAGGAGCATTATCAAAGCAGAAAAAATTGCTAGTGCATTTACAGGATACGACAGCAGTTACAGATTTGATAATCAAAATGTTTTAGCAAATTTTAACTCCACAAATTTATATCATCTTTTACAACTTGTTGTAGCCCAAGAACTTGCAGCTCACAAAATTATCAAACTAATAGTACAATATCATACGATTTTATCAAAATTACAAGCAGTTGAAAAAGATATACTTGATATAATTTTTGAAACTACAAGTTTCGACAGCGAAATTTCTGAACCATATCTAACAGCTAAATCACGAAAAATATTAACTGGAACAAATATTGCTACAATCGCCGATGAAATACACAAAGAAATAAATAAAAAATTGGAGGAATTTACTTCATCTGGGTCAGGTTGGAAATTTGAAATGATAAAAGAAGTTTTAATTCACACAGCAAAATATAACATACTGCGAGGTAGTTCTTACGTTAATCTCCCTAAAAAATTTAAAAACAAAAAATGCTGTATAAATGTTAAAAACAACGACGATCAGTGTTTTCGTTGGGCAATTTTGTCGGAGAGACATCCTCAGAGTGACCATAATGATAGAACTGAAAAGTATTTACCGTACAAAGACGAACTAAATTTTAACGAGATAATTTTTCCAGTGTCAGAAAATCATATACCAAAGTTTGAAAAACAAAACAATATTTCAGTGAATGTTTTCGGACTAGATGAGCGAGAAAATGTTTACCCAAGATATATTTCAGAGACTGCTACACAAAAGACAATAAATTTATTATTTTATCGAGGACATTATTGTTGGATAAAAAACTTTAACGGTTTAGTTGGCGGACAGTATAATAAAAATAAAAGGAAGAAATATTTCTGTTGCAGATGTTTGCAGGGGTTTTCTAAACCTGAAAAACTACAGGAACATATTAAATACTGTGTCAACGTTCAAAGAATAACTATGCCAAGCGAGAAAGAAAAAGTCTTAAAATTTAAAAATTATGATCATAAGCTAAATATACCTTTCGTTATTTATGCAGATTTTGAGCGTCTACTCGTTCCAGTAGCTGGTGCAGAAAATGATCCTAATAAATCTAGTACAAGAAAAATACAACAACATATTCCTTGCGGAGTAGCTTATAAAATAGTTTGTTGCATCGACGATAAGTTTTCATGTCCGGTTAAGTTATATAGATGTAAAGATAGTGAATCTGAAAGTCCAGCAATTTGGCTGCTAAAAAATCTTATAGATGAAGTTAATATTATTTCTAACAGATTATTTTAAACAGCTCCAATGAATATAACATCTGAGCAACAACTTGAATTTGATGAAGCAGTTAATTGTCATATTTGCGAAAAGTTATTGGTAGACTCAAACGGAGTCTGTGATAAAGTTCGTGATCATTGTCATTTAACTGGTCAGTATCGTGGAGCGGCTCATAATAATTGTAATTTAAAATTTCATGCACCAAAGTTTATACCTGTCGTTTTACATAACTTTCGCGGCTATGATAGTCATATTATTGTAGAAGCTTTTGGTAATGAGGAAATTAAATCTAAACTAAAACTAAATAATAAGATAAAATGTACACCAAATAATTTTGAAAAGTATATGTCAGTTACTCTTGGTAAATTACGTTTTATTGACAGTCTGCAATTTATGGCTGCATCATTAGATGAACTTGTAAAAGGTTGTAGTAGTTTCAGTAATCTGTGAAATTGCTTTGGTGAAAACTACGTCGATCTGACAAAAAAAGGTATCTTTCCATATGAATGTCTCGACGACTGGAGCAGATTTGATGAAACTTCTCTGCCCAGCAAAGACAAATTTTACTCGCAGCTCAAAAATGAAGATGTGTCAGACGACGAGTATAAATATGCACAAGATATTTGGAATAAATTTAACTGCAGAACATTTGGTGATTATCATGATTTATATTTGAAAACAGATGTTTTATTACTAGCAGATGTTTTTGAAAGTTTTCGTCAATTTAGTCATAAAAATTATGGACTAGATCCTTGTTGGTATTATTCTGCTCCCGGGCTGTCATGGGACGCTCTACTAAAAACAAGCAAAATAGAATTGGATCTCTTGACAGATATCGATATGTTCAATTTTATTGAAAAGGGTATCAGAGGCGAAATTAGTGTTATAACAAAAACATATGCAGTAGCTAATAATAAATATCTAAAAACATTATGATAAAAATCTCCCATCTAATCATATTATTTATCTGGGACATAATAATTTGTATGGATATGCAATGTCAGAGTCAATGCCTTGCGGTGGATTTCATTGGATATCTCCAGATCAATTTCTTAAAGAAACTGAAAAAGATTTACATGATATTTCATACTTTGTTGAAGTCGATCTAGATTATCCTAGTTCGTTGCATGATATACATAACGACTACCCATTTTGTGCAGAATCGATGATGATAGATTACAGTTTACTATCACCTGAGCAACGAGCTATGACAACAGCAAAAAATTCCATTGTTAATAAGTTAGTTCCAAATTTGCTAAATAAAAGAAATTACGTGATACATTACAAAAATTTAAAACAGGCAGTAGATGCTGGACTGATTCTGAGAAAAGTCCATCGTGTACTAAAATTTAATCAGTCGAGGTGGATGGCGGATTATATTAACTTAAATACGAAACGTCGTGCTGTGGCTAAAACCGACTTTGAGAAAAACTTTTTCAAGTTGATGAACAACTCGGTATTTAGTAAGACAATGGAAAACATTAGAAAACGAGTTTCTATCGAAATTGTTAATGATATAATCGTAGAAATAAATTAGTTAACGACGACGGTTTTATTAGCATGAAAATGCTTGAACTTCAACAGAAAAAAACACTCTCCCACCATGTCACCACTTGGTGGGTGTACTTTTGCACTCCCCGGGTTTTAATTTGGGGGGAGAGTGTGCAAAAATCTGTTGAACGTAGAGAAGGCCCCCGTTTGTGTGTGTGTGTGCTGTCCTTAGAGTTAAGTTAATTAAGTTCTTAGAGATAAGTTAATTAAGTTCTTAGAGATAAGTTTATATGTAACCTCTGAACCTGCTAGAATGTTACTTGACAACCTAGGGGTTCACATGGGGTTGTAACTGTGCTGTCCATTGTCTGTTGTCCAGATCGCCCTCTGAGCCTTCTAGAATGTCGTTTGGCAATCTAGGGGTTCACATGGGGGTTGTGTCTGTTCAAATTACCCTCTGGACCCTCTAGAATGTCATTGGCAATCTAGGGGTTCACATGGGGGTTGCGTTTCGTCTAATTTCGAATATCCTCTGAGCTTCCCCAAAACGAATCAAGTAACCCCAAAAAATGTTTAATTTATCGGGTATACAAAAAATAACTTCCTTAGTAAAAAATACTTTATGTTACCCGATTTTGTTTTGGTTGGGGGAGTTTGGTCTCTGGTCCAGGATCCGCCTTTTAGTCTACTACTGGGTGTGCGATATGGAAATTTTATGGGTGCGATACAGAATTACTGAACGTACTGCTGTATCGAACGCCATCAGATGAATCATATAAAATTAAATGGGTATGTAATGGAAGTCAATTCTTTTCTTCCTTTGTTTAGTGTTCAATTATACTGAATGTTTTTAATTTTTTTTAAACCTTTTTATTGTCAAGTTTAAGTGCATTCTATCTGGGAATTGCTCTCAATATTTTTAGTAGATGATTACAATCTTGGTATTTTGCACAATGGCAATTTCTATGCAACCGTCACTTTGTCCAAATATATGCATAAACAATGTTGCTACGAGGGACGTCTCATTCGTAATTAAATCGTTGGACTAATTGGTGATGAAGTATTTCAAAGTGTACATCAAGGAATCCGCGCATTCTTTGCAGATGTCGGTGTCATCTTCCTTTAACAAAATGAATACTTTTTCAACTGACCTTTAATCAATTTCCGTCGATTTGTCAGTACGTTTCATGAATAATATCTATATTAAAATCAATAGTTGAAATCTCTAATTTTATGAGACGAATCGGAGTCATCTTTCTCGAACATTTGTTACAGGTTGTTTGGTTAGTGTCGCTTGCAAATAACGACCCGGATTTATTGTATTGGTAAGTCTGGCCAAAGTTTAAAGCCGCATAAGATTCTATTCAGTTGCAATAATCTTCCGCAGACTGGAATCCTATAGAATCAATCATGCAGGTAAATTATACTTTTTGACAAGGTTCTTATCAGGTCTATTGCTATTCAAGTTCGTATGAATTAAAGATTGAAATCGCAGACAAATTTCTGCATTGCGGCATTTTCAGATAGTTTTCTTTATAATATGATTAGATTGTCCAACCCCGCCTCATCCAAGATCAAGGGAACTATCACCGGTGAGAATACCAGGATTTGTTTAAGAAGAAAAACTTTTGCTACTTTCTGTTTTCTAAATTTAGGAATTACAATGGTGTTATAGTTTACCTAATTTTACTAACGGTCTAAACTTTCAACAAAGGCTTACTTATTCGTCCATCCTCTTAAAACCTCATACATTCTATTCACGTCTAATTGCAATCATCGTCCCAATAGGACTCTGATTCGTCTACATCTCAGTGCACTTATTGCAAATGAAGTTAAATAAGGCTGATTTGAACCTTTCGGACGTGTTTGATTTTCTAGTGGTAGCGAACAGAAATGTCCAAACAAGCCAATGAAGCATTTTGTGTTCGATTTGCACTAATTTGTTTTTCCCACAATACTTGCTTCAGGCTGTTATAATTCGCGATGTATTTCGTTAATCAATTTCGGTTATTGATTAAATAATTTTATGTGAAGCTATTTTTATAAGGCAGCATGGAAAGTACATTTCTTGACCTCAAATGAACAGAAACATTGATAGTAGCATTGTACTTATGAAAGGGCTATACAGTATTATATATCCAACTTTTAAAAGTCACAAGGGCCTTCTTCAAAGCCTTTGCTGTTACAATATATACTGATGAAGGTGACAAAGGCCTTCTTTGGGGTATTCGCTGTTACAATATACACTGTTAAAGGTGACAAAGGGGTTCATTTAGATATTTGCTGTTACAATATATACTGTTAAAGGTGACAAAGGCCATCTTGAAGGCTTACAATATATACTGTTAAAGGTAACAAAGGCCATCTTTAAGGCTTACAATATATACTGTTAAAGGTGACAAAGGCCATCTTTAAGGCTTACAATATATACTGTTAAAGGTAACAAAGGCCATCTTTAAGGCTTACAACATATACTGTTAAAGGTAACAAAGGCCATCTTTGAGGCTTACAATATATACTGTTAAAGGTAACAAAGGCCATCTTTAAGGCTTACAATATATACTGTTTAAGGTGACAAAGGCATTCTTTAAGGCTTACAATATATACTGTTAAAGGTAACAAAGGCCATCTTTAAGGTTTTAGCTCTTACAATATATACTGTTAAAGGTGACAAAGGCCTTCTTTGAGGTATTTACTGTTACAATATATACCGTTAAAGGTGACAAAGGCCTTCTTTAAGGCTTACAATATATAATATTAAAGGTGACAAAGGCCTTCATTTAGGTATTTGCTGCTACAATATACACTGTTAAATGTGACAAAGACCTTCTTTAAAGTATTTGCTTTATCAATATATACTACAGAGAAGAGATTTCAGGATAATCCCATCTTAGTTATGTGAAGCTGTGAAATGCGCAGTTTTGCAAGGAAATCTATTCGTTCCCTTTACAAACGTACATCTTTTGACGAGAAATGTCCTCCACAGAGTTAACCGGCCCAGAAGGAAAGACAAACTTGTATATTATTTTACTGTGCAGGCCATAGTATGCATGGTTTATTGTAAAAATAGGATCTGTATATAGGAAATAGCTATGATTACCAAATGTATCATCTCAGGGTAATGCGATAGAAACCAATGCTAAAAGACGAAATCCACAAAGAGTTAGAGAGATGGTGAATGTTAGCAAGGCGACAGCTGATATTTTTGCTTGTATTAACTATAACTGACATTTTTTATTGGACTATTAGCAAACAAATTCAATAATTATGTAACCGATATTTAAATACATGAACATGGCTACCATGATAATATACATGAAAAACAGACAATGTTGGAAGTAAAAACCATAATGGTATCATAGCAGTGACAATCATACATAAACAATATTCGCTCACCCACCCACCCATTTTCTCTTTAGTGCCCTTCTGTACATACTGATGAATATGCACGCACTCATTCTTCTATCGAAAATTATTTGTAAGAGAGATTGATCTGAAAACCAACAAGGCAGATGTATGTTTATTTCATTCTAAATCACATATTTGGGCCATGAAACTACTACTAGTAATAACAGCAACAACAACAATATTATTAAAAAGAGCAATCATAATCAGCGTCGTCGTCCTCGGCATCATCATCATCAATATTGTCATCAAACACCAGTTGTTGAGATTTATTCTTTTCTTTTTCAGTTCACAAGTTTAAAAAATTACGGAGGGCTGGTGCTTACAAGTCTTGTAGATATGCACATTTATATGCATTGACCTAGTTTCTTGAGAGCGAATAAAATTTCACAGTGTTCAGCGACGCAGACATTTTTAAATGTCTGGTATCGAATAATTTACGAGAAATAAATGCTACCGATACCTTGAGGTATTTCCCTGGTTTCACAGACATTTCGTTTAGTAGCCTCTGTAACATATCCTCCAAAAATCGACCAACCTATCAACCAACCAGTCAACCAACCTATCAACCAACCAATCAACCAACCTATCAACCAACACAAGATAATTAAAGACAATGATTTGAAGGAGTGAAATTGAAACTCAGTATTCCCGCTAAATATACCATTTTTTTCTTTCAAAGAGTCAGTTGAGAGGCAATATATGAAGAGGAACAGAATTTAAAATTTATAGTTAAAAGAATTTCTGTTTAGAATCCAGTCAGCCTTTTACTTTCCAGATATTTCTAATTACGGGCAAACACTGGTGACTGGGAAAATATTATATACCTTTAACAGGAAATATACAGGATGATATCTTCATCTTCAAACACCTTTAATTAACAAAAATACTTACTATAAAACGATATCAACACCCGTTTAAATTCAATAATCATGAGTTTGATCAGATGCAAATTAACTACAATTTAATTTTTATCAACGCAATATTGTTCACACACATACTAATACAATGGGATCTTTGTCAGCATTATATAACTGATACACATACTTATAAAGTGATCAAAGTGGAGGCATGGCAAGTTTCATTATCATAATAGGCATGATTAATTTTAATATGTTGTTTGTAGGTTTAGTGAGGTTTTTAGGTTTAGTAAGGACACAAATATATGTACCGTGTATATGGTAATTTTTTCTAGGTATATAAAAAACCTGTATCTTGAGGTATGTGACCCCATTTCAGCTGATATATAGATAACAACTTATACAGTCTACATGAAAGCAACAACAAAAACAAAAAAAGATAACACACACACATATACACGCATACATCTTGTACTTGACCTTGTCCAAAATTCAGTTCACCTGATTAGGGACGCTGACTTATAAACACACACACACACACACACACACACACACACACACACACACACATATATATATATATATATATATATATATATATATATATATATATATATATATATATATATATATATATATATAATATTTTCTCTACCATTGTGGATTAAGTATTCAGATCATTATCAATGGAAGTAAACATGTTTTTTGGATCTGCCGGTCTGGATCAAGGACATTGGTATTCCCCATGGAAATACCTGGTCTATCTGATGTTTACCATGTTTTTATTATAATTTTTTAAACAGGTTTTATCTTGCTGACAATTCTGAGTATTCTAGAAATGAACATTTGACCCTCATCCTGGTTCTGCTTTGTGTCTTAGCTATTTTATAATGTTGTTTACTTGAGAAATTATGCATTCTTGCATTTAAGATCCGAGTTTTTGTTCTTGTGTTCTGTTCTGATTTGGTTGGAATTATTTATTCAAATTATTATTTACTGGAAATACAGACTGCTAGTTCTTGGATATGGAACAATAATTTGGAATTATAGTGAATTCAGACAAGAAAAGTTTGGGATCACATTATTACGAATTTCACTACAGTTTTTGAAATTTAAATTTAGTTTGTTTTGAAATTTTCTAAGTCCCATGTATTATTTTACATATCTCAGACATCAATAGTGAGACCAACAAGCTTTCACAATGTCTAAAGTGAAGAACTTCATTTCAATTCCTACTGAGGAAAGGTTAGAACCCTTGAAAAAGGATGAACTACTCCAGCTTGCCAAACAATATTATATTTCTGAGGGGACGGTTTATCTAACGAAACAAGAAATAAAAGCAAATTGGTCCAGTATTTGGCGGAAAATACTTTTTGGATACACGTGCTTTAGGTTTGATTAGCAAGTCTCTATCAGGCTCTTATATAAACGTAATGAGATTGAAATTAAACACAAGACAGAAAATGAGTTAAGAAAGCTTCAGCTTCAAAGCCAGGAAAGAGAGATAAATACAGTTGACAAAAGAGAAAGACGAGAGACAAATAAAGTGGAGAAAAATGAGAGAAAAATGTAGGTGCAGAAAGAAGAAAGAAGAATTGCAGTTGCAGAAAGAGGAAAGATAGAGAAAAATGGAAAAAGAAGGAAGACTGATGCAAATGCAAAGAGAAAACGAAGAAGAAAATTTCAATTGAGATTAAAATAATTAGAATTGGTAAGTGACCCGTCCTTTACACATGCTCAATTTTTTATCTTACCAAAAATATTAGGTTAGTACCCCCTTTTAAAGAAAAAGAAGTAGATAAATATTTTACCATTGTGAAAAAAATGCTGAAAATTTGAAATTGCTAAGAGACCTTTGGACTCTATTATTATATCGTGTACTTACTGGCAAAGCTAGTAAAATCTACACTTCATTGTCAGTACAGCAAAGTGCTGATTATGATATGGTTAAGAAATCTATATTGAAGGGTTGTGAGTTGGTACCCGAGGCATATAGACAAAGGTTTATGAACTGTAAAAGAGAAACTGGACAGACCCATGTCGAATTTGCAAGAGAAAAAGAACAATTATTTCAGTGGTGGTGCTTAGCCAAGAAGGACGATCAAGATTACGATAAACTCAGATAAGTCATATTAATTGAAGAGTTCAAGAACTGCGTCCACAGTGAAGTTAAGACCTATCTTGATGAGCAAAAGATCGAAACTTTGCTGCTGTACAGCTGACGATTATGCCTTGACTTACAAAGTTTCATCTGTTAGTAAGTCTTCCACTCAGCTATTTATTGGTAAAACTCCATTCCAATCTCACACGAGCACTTCCAAATCTCAAACAGGCACAACGTTTATGAATTAAGTTTCTGATAAGACTGATTAGAAACCCTTATCTCTTCCTAAGTAACTCTTCCTTTAGGATTTAGTCAGTTTCAACTAATTTTTAGACATACTGTGTGTGGACCACTGACATTATTAAAATAGAAATCGCTTACAAATGAAGATACAGAAATTAATCTTCTTGACTATGTTTCTGATTTCAATAAAGTTTTCAAAGGCTTGTGAAGTAACAAAATTTAATCTTCAATTTACTCAGTTAAATATGAATATAAGGCATGAAAAAAAAAATTAAAAAAAAATACAAGGGAAATGAGTTTTCAGCCTGGTGATAAGAGTTTTGGATATAGTGCCCATACCTTCAAATCATCTTCAGGCTAAGTACTATGGTCCTTATATTGTTGAAATAAATAAGTAAGTGACTTAAATTATATAATTAAAACTCATGGAAGGCGCAAACAAAACCAACTTCGCCATATAAATATATTAAAGAAGTATGTTGATAGAGATATCCCTGTTAACTGCGCAGTCAATTTAGTTGTACCTGTCCATGAGGATTTAAGCGATGGAATGCAATCAGACTGTAGTTACTTTGGTGTAACCAATTTTCAAAATGTCAGAAATGTTGAATAATCTGGTTTTACTTTTGTGTTTTAGAATTTATATGATGTTGTGCACTTGAGAAATTGCATTTAACGTCTGAGGCAGGATCAGTCTTAATGTTGTGTTCAGTTTTTCATTTGGGTGGAAGTATTTATTCAAATTATTATTCACTGAATATACACAATGCACATCTATAATATTCTTGGACTGGAACAGTAACATGGAATTAATGTGGATTCAGACAAGAACATTTCCGGGTTAGGTTTTTGCGACACATGAAAAGATTATTAGCACATCACAATTCAGGCCATTGCACCATACCACGTTCGAGACTAAGGTCACATCAACAAACTCGGTATTGGAAATGATTTGGAATACCACTGTAATTCAGTAGGTACTTTATACATTTTTTACATGTGACATCTTGTTTGAATGCGACATTCGTTCACCGCTTACAAAAGTAACTTGACTCCCGAAACTAAGTGTAATGTGATGTATGTGCCAGAAACAAATAAATTTAATCAAAATATCAACTGGAAAATGTTTAAAACATTTCAATCACAAGTAAATTTAGTCTCAATCTGAATAAAACGTTGAACCATATTCTGCTTTAAAATCCAAATACAGATCAAAACGTTCATACTATTAAATTACAAAACACTCCTTTATTTGTATTGGTTTTTATACATGAAGGATTTGGAAACAAAATTGTATTCCATGTAATCGGTGAAGCAGTGCATGGAATGCAAGTTTTCCCTTTCCTTTCTCTTGCATAACGGAAAAAACTACGTAGAAATCTGGAGAGAAAAGAATTTGTGGTGGATGAAAACCTTGAAATTGAACCTACACCAAGTAACCTACAAGAATATGTTTCGTCGTAAAGGTATGTGTGCATTTTCTTGGGATTTATCTACAGTGTTTATATAATCAATGATACGAAGTTGCCAAATCTGTTGACATTATACGGTAAATTTCGCGGTTACGTGGGACACATAATGTGATGTATTTAATGGTTTCTTGTTGTTATTTTTTAAACCTATTATAATGTTCTAAAACATTATTAATTAAATATGAAAAGGCCGCCCCTGATGGCACTGAATCGGTGTTATATGAACTCGTGTGACACGACTGTGTATATATATATGAGAATTAATTACTAGGTCGTCATGCGAGTGTATCTGCTACACACGAGTTCATATAACACCGACTCACTGCCATCATTTATTTGTGATGCGTGCTTAGTCGTGACGGGATATGGGCTGGTGTGTGCAGGCAAGGCGATGGGTGCCGTTTACTCGCGGACCTGGGTTCGAAACTCCGTAGAGTACGAATTAAAATTCTCTAACCTGTATGATAATATTATTTGTATTTGTATTAAATTATATATATATATATATATATATATATATATATATATATATATATATAAAGAGGTCTAAATATACACCGGACAGAACGAAACGTGTTATCCTTGAAACCTACACGACGATGTACGATACTACAGAGTGAAATCGTTATATTCTGAGACGGAATATTATAGTATTCCCGTAACCCAAGAAAATGTCGAATTTACAATACTTTACATGTTTGTTGATCTAATCGAGGCATTATTTCAAAACTGTGGATCCTGCGTCTTCATGGTTTTATGATCCGATGTCAAAATGACAACATATTTGGTTTGACTTTCAAATCCATCTATTTTTAATGCAGGTTTATATTGTCCACGATTATATCCCGGATAATTCGTTGTTACTGTATTATTTGCATATTTTGTTTGGACTGTATGTTGAATTTTTCGCTCGTCACTGTGCTAGAGAATGTTTGTCTCATGGTGGCAAGTATTGCACCTTTTGTTACCTCAAGGGCAGTATGGTCTTGACTTGAGATTTGCTCTGAGTAGGATGTCTTTAAAGTTTTGTTTCAGGTTTGCGGTAGCCTACTACAGGTTTCTTCGAGAGGATTAATTTTAGTGGGTGATTTAATTCCACGATGGGTCAGTGTTTCTGCATTTGATCTACTTTTGGGTGGACTGGATAACAGAATAATTAGTATCCTATCAACATTTTCCTTTTCTCTACTTTTTGAAGAGTATTATATTTTTTTCGTTTTTATACATCTTTATTGCTACCTGATCTTTTTGTCGTTATCCCAGTTCATCAATTGTTCAGAGAACTTCTTCGACAGCTTTTGGAATGTTGACGCCAGGGCATATTTTGTCATGCATAGAAAGACATCCTTCCAATGCGAATTTTAATACATTTGGATCCTTACTATGCGAATTTTAATATATTTGGATAATTCCGATATTCATAAATCGTTTAATTTAAAAAATGCATAATATAATTAATACGTGTATAGACAATAATCAAGTATATTTTGCCATTCAGAAAAATTATTCAACAGACGCTGTACGTAAAATTTATCTTTTTTTATCAAAGATTTTGTGAAAGATTATAGATAGTTCGTACACAGCTCATTCGTTTGACTTATGAATATGGGTTACAAGAAGTATACTTATTTTATCAGGACCACTGTTCCGCATAAATTCATAAAAAAAATCTTTGTCCACTAGTTATTATAACATTGGCTGTTGGATTTGACAACATTAAGAATAAATGAGACAATTTATATAAAGCCATTCGATTTAGAACAATAATATCCTTATGTTGTTTGTTCTTGAATTTTATTCCCCTAAAAGATTCATGTGTATGTGTATTCATGTTTGTGAACATCACGATCTTCATCAATTTATATATCTTAGGTGAATATGAAAGAGGCACAGTTTCATGACGTCAGCATAACATAAAATCACTGAATGGAAAGGAGTTAGCATGTTATATGAACAATCAAATCTCGGCAAGTATCATTCAAACTTTTTCCATTAAAAGAGCACATGTTCTAATCTGATAGGTGTTATTAGTGAATAGCGAAATTGTATCAGTCATTTTTTTATTAATTACCTCTGACCTTTGCTAAATGCCGACAGTTTCAGGGTAAAAATTGACTTGCAAAACGAGAAAAAATAAAAGTAAAACCATACACATTAACCGGACAAAGATAAACAAAACACGATTAACAATAAACAATAATCGAAGTGATTAACCATAAGCGATACAAATATACCATAAATGATGCACGAGAAAACAAAAACAGTGAAAGAAATTGATCCAACACGATACAATTTCACAAATTATTATTATCTAGCTTTTTCTGTTAATAAGAATTGTTGTTGATGCAACTAAAATTGAATATCAACAAAACCTGTTCGGAGCATAAAAAGTCTTCCTCAGCGACACGATAGATTTAGCTAAACGTTAAGAGTACATGAATACGTCACCACGTCTTTAATTTTGTAGCATATAATATTACAATTTCCAAACATTTCAATGAATTCTTCATTCTTGATTGATAAACAAACGCTCACGCCACAAAAGGCATAACGTAGTCAAAGAAATTCACTGCAAATAAATATACAAATATAAAGCACGTATAATACTTCTTTTATTTGCAATAAAGCTCAAAAATTTAATGCACAGAAATAAAAAATTGGGATATTTTAATTTACGTCTGTCTGTTTTAATAGCAACCGGAGAATTAACTCACCTGCCACTTTGTCCCCTAAGTTTTTTATTCTTTGTTGTTACAGAATAGACGAATGGATGGTTGGAATGCTACTTGTGGAGAACATAGAGACAACACTCTCACAAATTACTTAATTAGATGATTATGATGAATAAAAAAATAATTGCACAATCATAAAGAGAAATAAACAAATAACATCAGTTAAACCGTTCTTAAATATTATTGTCTATTCTAAAGTTCTTAAGAGCACTTTATGTTCACTTACTTCCGACTGAATTATTATTCACCGAGTATATACGCCCTTAAATGGCTTCTTCACTGCATAGATAAGCCCTCCAATGGCTTCTTCATTGTGTAGGTGCGCCCTCCAATGGTCTCTCCAGTGTACAGTAAATTATAGGGTACTTCTTGTGACTGAGGCTCCCATGTTCCGACATTCGTAGGACGTCCAGCATTTGTCCGCCCTTGTGGCAGGATTCCCTGGCTAGCAGAGCTCTGTTTAGCAGTCTCTCAAGCCCGTCTTCACTAAGAGGTTCATGTGACTGGGGCTTCCGTGTCCCGACTTTCTTCAGCTGTCTCGGGTTTGTCCAACCTTGTTGCAGGATTCCCTGGCTAGCACAATCTCCCGCTAGCAGTCTCAACTTGGCTTTAACCAGGGTTATAAGCGGCTTCGAAACGAAACTCGTTTTGAGTCATAGTATAAGGTTAAGATGTACATTACACAGAGTGACTTTTACATGCAGTGAATTCGTGCTCTGTTTTATTCAAGTGCTCTTTTTATGTCATGTCTACAGTTACTGTCTTGCCTATTACTACCCTATATTAAAGCACACCTAAGATTTTATGAATGCAAAACAATGAAAATATGAAATGTTTACGTTGCAGCTGTTCTATACAAGTATATTGCAACATAATAGCATAGTATACTCAACGTAGTAGCGTTGCATACTTGAATATGAATTGCAATTAATATATTTGATAAACATAATAGTTTGTCGGGTGTAAACAATGATTTGTGCATAATAAATATGTAAGTAGTGAAAAACAATCTACTGGAATGAGTTGTAATGAATAAAATTGAAACCTCAAAACACAGGTCCTATTCTGTAAAAAAAAAAGCTTTCCCTCCCAAAAGTATAATTCCCAGCTGTACGCAGTTACAACACTTTCTGGATATTATTCAACATGCTAAAAGAAATAGAGAATTTTCATACCTTACTCTGGCCGCTCTAAATTTCCAGTTTTTAGTTCATTCATAGTAATTGTACATGTGACAGCCAAATTTGTACCTTTATACAGACACTTTTGCAGATATCATGAAGCTCACGGGCTCTTATCTGGTGAGAATTATTACGCCACTATACGATCATATTGCTTACATGAAATTGTATTCTACAGTCAACACAGATTATGCGTTTTTAGCACAGTCGACTTTAGATAATATATTTTTCAGGTCTTTATTATAGTGAAAATCTAAACTTATTTCAATACATAAATTAAACAAGTGAATAATTTTAGGTCATTTTGTGACATTTGTATTCATGGATGACGGTAGACAATAACATGTATGACTTTGAAAAAAGTGTACGGAAAACGATGAGATGATAAAACAACAAGAGACTGTAATTAAAACGTAAACCGTAAATAAATGTACGAATGGTAATCGACAAGATTAAACACCGTATACCACGAGGTTCTTGTTTAAACACAGGGTCTAAAGAAATGCATAAAATATGAAGAAATAATGTATGATAAATGATGAGATTTCAGCATAAAAGTAAAACGCTGCAGAAATGCTTGAACGATACACGCTGAGACGATTCAAGACAAACCATGAGATTTTAGTCTAAAAATCGAATTCCAGAGAGATGCAATTGATATTCAATTTTGGGAGGCGTTTTATGGTCTGCAGAATTATGTCTGAAACTTAAAACTTCAGTTCAAAACAATACTCATCATCACAACATATTTAGCAACCATAACTTTGAAAAACCAGTAAATAACATATCTAATTTTGAAAACTTTATATCAATAATATTATTTGTTTAATAAATTAGTTGACATTAGAGTTTTTACATTGATCCAGATATAATAATTTATTCCAGGCATGATCATATATGCAACATGCATACGATTACCGCATATGGATGCCTTATCAACTTTGTTGTAAAGAAAGATGTAATATTCATGCACGTGTAAGCACTCTACTGTTATTGTTGCATTTTGTGCTGAATCAGCAAAATAGATTACTAGTATTCTCAAGATAAAGTATTTCTTAATATCAGTAATAAAATTATTGGAAAAACCAGTGTTGTACGTATATATGACCTTCACAATCACCTCTTGAAGTAAACTACCAAGCATGATTTTTTTTTCTTGCAAGAAAAAATATAGACCTAAAAATCAGGAGAAATTGGTGATTGTTATGAGGAATATATATATATATTTATCCTTTTCTTTCTTCAGTCATGTTAACTCGAATTTTATATCAGAAAGCCATTAGAAAGGTTTTGCAAAATCTACAGCATGTACACAGATCTAGAACAGCCACTCATAAGATGGAAATGTGCCTTATAATTATGTTATTTTGCACATTAAATATTTCGCTGCGATATTTAAAGATTAAAGGAAGAACAGTTGGCACTTGTAGTGGGACGACCAAGGTGAAATAAATCAAGAAACTATGCTTCACTGCTTATAAACGTGTGTGTGTGTGTGTGTGTGTGTGTGTGTGTTCTTAACGTAGCTTTAACAATTTTCCAGTCATATCGCTGCGATGTTTGCAGTGTGGCAGTTTATAGTGATGTCTAGCACTGGGGCATTATACCGCAGAAATGTAACATGATGTCCCACCCAGTCACATTATCCTGACACCAGGCCCACCAGTGCTAACACTAACCTCTTTATGCTGAGCTCCAAGCGAGGCAGCTGCTAGTACTATTTTTATAAGTCTTTGTATGACTCAGCCGTTGTTCGAACTCGCGACATCCCGCATCCGAGGCGGGCGCACTAACCAATTAGGCCACCATAGCTTACAAACGTATTGTTGTTTTAAATATTAGGTTTTTTTTTATCATAGTATGTTAAAGGAAAAAGACAAATGAAACTAAACAGCAAACAAACGGCACATTAAAATGTAGTTCCTTGGGGGTGGGGTGGTAAAGTATTTTAAGAACAAGTGCCAGATCTGCAATAATACTATATACTATCGTTGCTGACAGATTCGATTGATAATGGAGGATATATTTATTCGTCGTACAAATGTTCTATTTGATTCAATTCTTCAAGAGTTTCCTTTTCATCTAATTTAAAGGCATGCACAAGCTCTCGCTGAAATCTAAGTAAATGCACACAAACTCTTTGTGTTAGGAAACTACACAATTCCAAAGGGTCTTTTGGATTTACATTGATGATATGGGCTTCAGGATATAATCGATGTTGGGGAAAAGAGTATTGTCTATTGCATCTTTCTCTAGCAGCAAGCAGTCAATTTAATCAGCATGCGATAAGTGATACTGCGACGTCCAATGGAGCTGTGCTTGCATTCTTGATAATGTTTGTTTGTGGAATGAAATACCAAACAGTCATTAATGAAATCTGAAATGGTAAAATTACTGTTTCGGAGCTTTTTATTTTTCATCATCATCGTCATCACCTTTATTTCCCAAATGTAAAATCCTATTTGGGGGCATTTTATTCTTTATCATCATCGTCATCATCTTTTTTTTTTTCCATATGTAAAATACTGTTTGCGGGCTTTTTAGTTTTCATCATCATCGCCATCATCTTAATTTCCCAATGTACAATCCTCTTCGGGGACTTTCAATTCTTTATCATTATCGTCATCATCTTTACTTTGCATCAGTGGAAAAGTATCACATGATAGAATTAGTACAATAATAAGAACTAACCTGATGCTAAATTTAGACTGTCGTCAACTTAAAAGAAACACAGTACATGCAAATAGTTCAATCTGTAAGTAGAAAATGTGAATAAACGAAGTCTCCAATTTTTACAGAAATAAGTGCATTTTAATATTTTCCTGCAAGAGGTATTCAAATTGTTAAGATACAAAAGCAATACACACATTTAACGGATAGGAATGTACATCTGAAGTCTCATAAGAGCATGCTGATCAAGTACTTGGAATGGTACGTAAGTGGATATTTATTCCTTGGTAATAAAAAGAATCAGTAAAATTATTTTTATATAAAAACATTTAGATTTTATGAATTTTTTTTTATATAAACGATATCTAACATGGTAATCAAAACAGAAACAAACAGTTCATAGATTTCGGCTTTATCACCATGTCAGTTATTGACTAGAGAGTGTTCACACTGAATACCTAGGAAAACAGTTTTGAGGACGGAAAGTCACATAGTTATACTATTATTTTTCTTTCAATTGACCAACCGGTTTCTGATAATTTAATTTTTTTTCATATGTTTTGATCCTGTGCACAATATGGTTGTAATTTAATGCATCACACGTCAAGAGCTAGGTGCAGCGTAAAATATCACGTGGTAGTATTATGCGCATATCAGAACATAGATCACTCAAAATAGCATAATCTAAACACAGTCTGTACATAATGGTCGAAGGGAAAGGATACATTATTTATCTACATTCTGCAGTTTTTTTTAACATAACACGGGGCGAATATCATCGATGGACAAAATGAGAATACATCATTGACATCCATGATCTATTCAAATCTCGTGAGATTATACAAGCTGAATTCGAATTAGAGGCACAATATTATGTTTAATGAAGGGTTATCTTGCGTAACAGCAGGGAGCCACCAAACCTGACATTTGATATAACATTTGGGTATAAACTTGCAGCATTATCCGTGAATGGATTGCTTCATATAATAACCTAAAAATATTTTTAATGGATAGCTAAGATATATCGTGTTCACAGCGTCAATCAAAGAATAATTCCGATGTGATCTGAGTGGCATATGTAGGTGTCTTCCCCTTTTTATCCGATAGTCCGATTTTCGGACAAGTTTGGAGTATCCGTAGTTCAGGTCATAGATTCAGAGGTGTTTTGAATTTCTCATTGATATCAGTATTCTTGTATGCAAGGACCACAATATAGATATCATGAATCCTGTCTTCATATGGAAGAAACTTCTTGTCCCCAAACAGATGTAAACATTAGCTGCTAAACTGGAGTGTGAACGGGAATATGTAAAATGATTGGCTTCTAAAGCCTTTTGCTATTAGGACCAGATTACGTCCTATGTCAAATAAGATAAGCAAATCTTGTTAGTTTGCACAGCCAATGTATCAAGGAGCCATGCTAACTTGTATCTATGTTCTAAACGTTGGGGGATTATTAGCTAATATAGGCTGATGAAAATCTTGTAGCAGATTTAATATAAGGACAAACATTTGCATGTCCCAGTTAAGTTACCTTTGGAGGTTTCATGTAGAAGGAAAACTTCACCTAGGAGAATTTGTGTTCATTTTTATTCACTGAAAGCGATTATAAGACCACTGATTCATTTGCATAGTCCTAATGGCAAGATATTCAAAAATAAAACTATTGTGTGCATTAGAATGGCAGGCAAACCATCGATGTTTTCTTTCAAGACATGAAAAGAAAACTTCATCCTTGAAAAGTAGGTGTTCCGCTACATGTTTAGATAATTCTGTTGTTTAAACTGTTGGAAACCCTGATGCGCTCAGTGTGCCCTGGCAGTATTATACATTATTGCATATTCTTATCACCTAACAAACCCACCAAAGAAAGGTTCTTCTTGTTTCATTTTGATATGGAAGTACGTTTCCCCATTTAAAACTTATGTGGATGGACAGACATTCTCACATGGCGTTACTAGTCACTCATCTGGCTCTATGAGAAAACAGAGCAAGACAAAGAAGACGACAATAAATAGAACTTCCAATGAATATCACCAAACACCGCTGAATTATTACTCGATGAAAAAGATTTAATTTTCAAACGATAAATACGTCCCAGGTCTTCATTTATATGTTTTGATTCCAAATTTGGAACCTTAATTAACAGTTGAAAGAAATTTCATTGCTACAAAAGTGAGGATAATTCTGATTACAGTTAAGCAGCCATGCATGTGCACTTTCTGAGGGCGAATAGTGAACCTGAAACCTGGCTTATATTTTATTTAGAGTGATATTAATTCTTCATGAAAGTTGGTTGCCATATTTAATAAAGGTAATATAATGTATGCGCATTTGTTATTAGCTCTCCGTTTTAAGGATTTCTTAGATTTTTGTGATTACTTGTTTGATTACGATAAGTCGTTGCTAGAAAGATAGTCCTCAGACCGAAATAATTAGGCAATTACTAGCAACAAACGTCACGGAGTAAAGTGTTAGTGAGGTACCATGATGCCATGGTTTACGTTTGTGAATTCAGGTCAGAGCCGCATGAGTATCCCTGTCGTTCAGTAGTCCCTATTAAAATCTAGTTGTGTAAATTGATTGTGTGACTCCAGGTGAAGTATTTATGATTAGAGAGTGGTAAATATGGTACAAAGTTACAGGCGAATTGTGGCTTAAAATCATAATTTGACTGGACTAAGGTGGCGTAGTAGAAATAGTTCCCTGTATTAGGTGGCTGAGTTGCAATTTTCACGGCTTCAAATGCTGTCGGTACGTAACGGAAAGTTAATAAAGAGAAACCATGCAGTTTTGCGGTTGATAGACATTTGGGAAGTTGTGCGATTTGTGGTCTTGTATTAATTAAAGTAAAATTATTTATAGAAGGGACACGTTGGACTTTCCAGTTTACAACAGTTGTTGTATTCGAGTCTTTGGAATCAGAGGAAACTTATAACTCCTAGAGGTATACGCGCCAGGGTTTGACATCGCTCGGTCAAGAAACCCCTTTGATTATTAAAATATCAATGAGACGTGAAACAAAGATGGAATACACATTCCAAGAGTGATTCAATAATATACACAGGATATTTTATTTTCACATGTGAAAATATAGGAATGAAAAGATATGACAATTATTTCGCCAATAAGTCTCTGTATTTCACACTTAAGTGTATAATACATATTTGTCCTTATGTATAGCGTTCCATGATTATAAAAGCTACCCAGCTCGTGCAAAAACTAAACATCATTTATTTCAATAGTTCATTACCTAAAGAAAGTTTCTGTGAACACGAGTAAACCATTTAAATTAAACTAGTCAAATATTTTTGTTATGAGAAATACTCAAAAAATAGAGACAGTTTCTCAGACCTAGTGCACATTAAATTCACTGACAGAAAGTAAAGTATATCAAATCTCAGGCACGACAACTTTTATATGAATAGGGGTCGTGATTTTGAATGTTACTGATCGTATATCCCTACTGAGAAAAACATTATATCGCGCAAAAATAATATAGACTATATTAGCATATTTTATTTAAACAATATAAGCTATCCTATTATTAGAGCAAATGCAATTATCCATAGAAGAAATATGATTAAATTTACAAAGGCAGAGAGCAGTTCTATTAGATTAGATTGAAAAGGGCAGACTTTCTGAAATCTTGTGGAGTGGAAAATATTTTTTTCAGTGGTAACAATACGAAATATACATTTAGTATGCATTATGATACTAATTGTGCAACATCAAATGTTATTTATTTGATCACGTGTAAAATTGTGCAATACAATATATTGGAGGAGCCAGTCAACAAATATCTAAACGCATTAACCAGCATAGATCAGACATAAGAAATGTACATCGATCAATAAAAATAGAAAGTTCATCTCGTGTAGCCGCACACTTTAATGACGGTTCCCATACTTTGAAAGATTTTTCATTTCAACCTATTGATATAGTTGATTTTGAGATGGAACGTCTGTTAAAAGATAACTATTGGATTCGCCCGTCTTAATACAATATATCCAATTGGTCTAAATTCAAAAATTTCTATATAACATTCATTAATATATAAATTCATAAATGTCGCCTTTTTAATTATTCTTATTTTATTATTTTTTTATTTACCCAAATTTTATTATTATAATTACTATCGGCATAATACTCACAGTAATATCAATTAATATATATTTTATAAAATAAATAGTGATATTTTATAGTAAATTTATTTCATAACATCCTTTGTTTTTAAATTTATTAGTAAAAATATTGTTATTATATACGTTTTATCACTTTTTCATTATTTTGGATTTATTTGATAAATTAGAATAATATTGAATTACCCTTAAATAATCGTAGAAGGGGACGTAATTCAAATTTCACTCCTTACATTAACAGCGTTTAAAGAACATAACACATTTTTTTTCTTTCGATAATCTGTGAAATTTGAAATATAATGTAAAATAATTAATATTTTATCAGATTAAAATATATTATTAATAATATAATATACATAATAAAGAATATTAATAAAACTGTTTATCTCGATTTATAAAGTTCATACATACATACAGATTCGCATTTAAACAGCTGTGAATTTTTAGCCTTAGGTGGATGTCAAATAGAACGGAGCAAGTGGGAAATGTTAATCTAAATAGTAAATTCCGACTTCCATAAATATTGTTTCACTTTTGGAACTTGAAGACGAAATTAAAACATGCTGCAAAATACCCGCCAAACACATTTGAAATTAGAAATGAAAGAAGTGTATAAATAAGTCCATTAAGAAATCCAAAACACAGCTTGGCATATTACACCTGGAAACAATGTGACGTGCGGTATAAATATACACAAAATCAAGAGACCATTGTAGAATAAATAGCGAAAGTTAACATTTCTAAACTTACATTTCCTCAGACCTTTGACACTATTTATCTTCTCATCAAATACTATTGTGCATATTTCGTAAAATCTCCGCTAAATCCATCGTACTGTTTTGATACACGAATTAACATTAACAAACCTGAAATTTTACAATGCTAATAACACGCTATAAACTACCTTAGTAAGACTGACAGACTGCTTACTCATTGGTTTACAGATGGTCATTTGAGCTATGCAAAGCACAGTGCCAGTAATGTTTGGTGTGTGTATATAT
>JAECUM010029447.1:0-36343 GCA_016617855.1 Megalonaias nervosa | reverse complement strand
GTGTGTGTGTTCGTGCGTGCGTGTGTGTGTGGTTTTATCAGTCATGAACTCCAGTTTCTGGAATAATTCCTGTACTTACAAACAAGTTAAAACAGTTAACATAGGAAGAAAAATTTATTCTGTATATTTCAAATATTCATTCAAGATGGAATGGTCATCA
Organism: Megalonaias nervosa; assembly: GCA_016617855.1. Classification (NCBI taxonomy): domain Eukaryota; kingdom Metazoa; phylum Mollusca; class Bivalvia; order Unionida; family Unionidae; genus Megalonaias; species Megalonaias nervosa. Next base: position 36,183 of record JAECUM010029447.1, on the reverse strand, counting down.
AGTGACTTATTAGATTCAAATATCCCAGTACTTAGAGCATTTCCTCTATAAAGATTGATTCATTTAATACAGTATAATGTTTTACATTTAATGCTACCTTTTCATTTGTCTCGTCATTATTCTCATGGGCTGGGTTTATAGTTTTAAAATAATCATAGACGATTTTCATTTCGGTAGGTATGTCATCGTTTACTTTAGTCAGATTGTTTATTATTTATAAGGATTGTTTGGATTTATTGTTTGCAAGTTTCTTAGTTTATCTTGAGCAACTATGTATGCATCTGACACACGTTCAGTCGTGTGCATGGACATAACGAATCAGACTTTCGTTTGATAATGTTCTGTCCTGCAGTGATAAAAATAAAACTTTTATCTTGCATGGAAAGAAGACAGGACATATATAAATATATGAACCCAGATTCTAAAATATAAAAATACCCACATCAACGGAAACAAGTGGACAATAAAAACGGTGACAATGACTATCGTCCAAATATTCACAGCAACACAATATGACTATACAAGCGGTAAAAATGACTATCGTTCAAAATATTCACTGAAATAAGATATGACCATAAAAGCGGTAACAATAACTATTGTCCAAATATTCATTGCAACAAAATATGACTATAAATACAGCGAAAATGACTCGTACAAGAAGTATTCGCTGCGACAGAGACGCTATGACTACTGAAACGCCAACAACGACAATCGTATTCAAGGGTATTCACAGCATCGAACACAATATGACTATAAATACAGCGAAAATGACTATCATACAAAACATTCACTGCGACAGACACAATATGGCTATTGAAACGCCAACAACGATAATCGTACAAGTATACACTGCGACAGGCGCAATATGACTATAGAAACGCCGACAAAGACTATCGTCCAAATATTCACAGCAACAAACACAATATGACTATTAAAATGGTGACAATAACTATCGTCCAAATGTTCTCTGCAACAAGCAAAATTTGACGATAAAATGTTGGCAAAGACCATTCACCGCAAGCATTTTGGCACATGGTTACTGGTAGCACGAGGCAGACAACTTGCAAATATCGGTCTGGAGTAATAGAATAGAAACCAAATAATCTTATCTATAGGCAGTTACATACTTCACTTCTGAACAATAAATCAATCTTAAATCAAATAATGTCATTTATTTAGCACATACTTCAGTTTTGAAGGCCAAAACAAACTGGAGTGACGATCTGCTATCTTTCACTATCGACGATCTATTTAATGTGTTGTGGAATCGCACGCCTGCATACTCAAACTTCAGATAACTGGGTTATCGGAAAACGTCATCAGTGAGGTTATTTACACATAATTCATCCATATCACATGACCAGTGTCATCAATATTCTGGGCCATTCGATGCTACAAAATCTTCAAGGTCCTAGTGATACGATAAATCAAAAGATGAAAGAAAAATAAATATCCCTGATTTTAAAAGTCCTCCTCACTCAAGTGGCCAACACATGTAAAACACTTAGCACCAGGCAATTGGTGTTTACAAATCATCAGTTTATCAGCCAACTTCTCAAAGAACTTTGTCACTATACTCAGAGATTTAGTAAGCGTGGGTTCAATTTCCACAATGGCAGTTCCAGTACGGATCCTTGTTTTGGGGTTGCTCATGATCTACGTGTTCAGTGTTCAAGGTAAGTTTAAGATTTTTCTTTTTCTGTCTTTTCTTTTCTTTTTTTCCAGCTCTCAGATTAACTATATTTCCTCAAATGTCCCCCAAATTGCAGATTTCGCTCACGTGTGCGGAAGGACGAAGGACATTTTATTTACACAGATTCTGAACGAAATGAAAACAAGCTACACACAAATTGTGTTCGCTGTTACTTGATGTATAAAAATATACATTGAAAGCTGCCTTTGAATTAACTTCTATTAATCAATCACGAAATGAAAACAAGTTACACACAACTTGTGTTCGCTGTTACTTGATGTACAAAAATATACATTGACAGCTGCCTTTGAATTAACTTCTATTAATCAATCACCTGCTTATTTAATTCTTGTTTCAAGATCACGGAAACGAAATTATTGCAGAAATATGTATTTATTTGCAAACATCTGCATTAGAGGGCCATGTGCTCGCGCTCCATGTCGTTCTTGTTAGGTTTGAGGTCATGCTGTAGGCTACACATGGCGGCCAGAATATTTTGTGGAGGATAAACCCGAAAAGAACCACCGACACCAACAAATGTGGAGCTGTTGGCAAGCTTTCTCACATATCCACGTTGGTCGAGATGAGATTCGAGATGTAAGTGATCTCTAAAGGCGAGCACCTTAGACCACTCGGCTTCCCCGGGCCCCTACTCTCGATCAAGAAGGGTATGTAATAATGTCGTACAGCTTTTGCTAAATATTTTAAAATCATCTTTGATCCCAATTGAAATATAATGTCTTCACAATCGCAAGATTACTAGGTTGCCAGCTTTTAAACCTACGAATTAGCTTAAAATATTGATAAATCCATGTTTGGTTACCCTAATTTCCACATGCTTATATCTTGAATATGCAATTTAGCAGCCTTTATAATAGAAATATTAGCATTTCTCCAGTCTTACGAAATTTGGGGTTTTAATACAATTTCTTTTAACTGTAATTAATAAGTGCATTTGCACTCAGTACTTGTAAGCTGAAAAAATGCCGTTTTCTTTAGATTACCATTATTTCTTGTTTTAATTGAAGAAGAAAAGTTTTATTTAAATCGCGATCTCAGCTTAAAATATTTTAAAATGACCCATAGGGTTAAAACGTTTAAACTGGGTTTCATTTACCATGCACTAGTTGTCAGTTTATAAAGATATTTACTGTACCAAAATCTAAATACTAACTTTGATAATTTGTTTGTAGGAAAACACATTTCCTCAAAAATATCATAACAATCAAAAGAATTTAATTGTTACTTACATATACCAAAATGTGCATTACCTTGCAAGATGCATTGTCTATAGGTATCTTTTCAAAAGCAAGTGACACTGTAAACTGGATTGATCTTATCTGGATCATGGACGAAATGTGCAGATCAACAGAACTGTAACATTGTATGTAATAACTCGTACAATTGTAGTTCTATAAATATATGCTTTGCGTAAGTGTAACTAATTAAGAAAACATAATAATTGATATATTAAAATCAATGCATAATCTGTAGGACAAACGAAGGGACTTATCATTACATACTCATTCCTAGAAGAGATAGTTTAAACAAAAGCTACACAATATATACACAACGTGGTGCTAAGGAAGTTTTTAGGTGGGGTGGGGTGGCAGTGTCATTAAAATTGTTTTCCCAAGGAGTCTTGCTTCTAATGAAACTAGTTCATCTTAATTTGTTTTAAAAACTAAGAAATATATGCAATTACAGAATGCAGTGAACTGTCGCACCACAGATTACGAGCTAGTTACAGCAATTGTCATGGTCTATATTTTGCTGTTCAAGAAAAAAAAAAAACGTCATTTTTTATTTCGCGAAATGTGCACAAAAAAAAAAAAAGAAAAAGAAAAAAGAAAAAATCACTGCCACTCTATACCAGTTCTTATAAATGGATCTAGGCTTTATTTCTGCCTTCACGTAGAATTACAGAATCGTCGGAATTAGCGCCATAAACACGGAATAGAAGCGAGGGTTACTAATGTGAGATCACACATGTTCAAATGTATCGTTAATTACTTTATAACAATCTTAATTCAAACTGAGGAAAGACCTACAAACTTTTTTTAGTGTAATTCTTAGGATATTTTGCACTCCTTTAGTTACATAAAATTTTTCTGACTTGAAAATATTTATAGTCAATATGAAACACGAACGCGTCACCATATCATATAATATAAATTATATTTCATTTTTATTTTTATTGAGAGTTTCCAGTTATAATGTGACATTATGTGACCATTAAACGCTCATCTCGGATTTCAGTTTTCTTTCTATCAAAATTAACCACAGATTAATCGCTGAAACTGAAAAAAAGGAAGATATTCTGAGAATTATGTTTTATATATTTGTAATATTGCACATCATATGTCTCGCTTTTGTATTGACATGAATAAAAATATTGTTCAAAATGTATTTGTATCAATTTCTCAGTTCTTCACATTTTGCTGTGCGTGAGCCACATTTTGTTAAAAACTGAATATACGCATACTCTTTAGTAAACTATGCTAGGCAAATTTATATATGACCGATAGAAATTTGAAGGTTGCACTTTTGCTCGTTGGTTGATAGATTGACCTCTCTGATGACCGAGCCAGCTGTCTATCAACCATTGCCTGAAAGCCATTCCAATCCCACGACCAAAATAATCATCCGATTATGTGCGATTGTTACCTATACTCATTAGATACAAGTTGCTCTTTCACCATATTTAGTGAATTTTTCAATAAACCGCGTCAATTACAGTTTCAATAAAGGTTTCATCTGATTTGTATCGATGTTGATTTCATAACTCTGTCAACAAGCTAACTTTATTTACACGACTCAACTCTAAGAAAGCTAGCGCGGCTGTTGAGTCTCTAGCGTAGTGAAACAGCGAAAGCGGCGGCACAAGCCAATGATAATTTGATTTTCTTCGTAATCTTTAAAAATTTGTTTGCGTATTTTATTTACTTTTTATTTAGGACTTGGAGGGAAAACATATTTGGTTATAATTAGTTTCAATAAATTTATGAACTTTTTTGTTAATTATACATTTGTAAAGCGCATCACGAAAAAGGTTTGGAGCTGAGAAAATGAAAGAAATCTTCTCGTATAGCCAGAAAAGAAAATAAACAAACTTACATTTATCTCGACTGACGGTAAATGCTGATACATGACTATTATCTTCCGAAGGAGGTGATTTAGAAAGAACTGAACATGACCAATATGCGGTAAATGCAAACTTCGGAACAAGTGGGTTGAGTATAGTGCACGCGATCTGTATGCTATCGTCGCCATCAATTAGAGCAATTTACATCCGATGTACATGATAGTAATGATTTGCATACGTATAGTTTAAAATCCAAAGAAATTACACTTTTTTTCTATACTAAAATACATTCATATGCATCTGATTACAGATAAAACACTAAATATCGTTTGTTTTCACGGATACCCGTATGTGCTGGTTTATTGATTTCTCTCTGACCGCGCTAGGAACAACCACCTACGCACCAACATTTACGTTCGTCATGAGTTGGAACAAAAGTAAATTGTATTTATTACATAACCTAACAACTTAAACTACACTGCACTTCAAACGTGTGTTATTAACACAAAACCCATAACTTTATATGATGTATGGAAAAATGGATCGTTTTCAACATTGTTTTCTATGAAAAAGCTAATAAATTAAATAGTCCTTTTAAATAATGGACGAGACGTACCCTGCACAGACGTTGTCGGTACAGAGCTACACTGCTAATGTCAACTGCTTTTAGAAATGTGACATAAATATTTCACGAGTTTAACATTAAGTCAACAATGTTGGTATCTAAACAATGCATATTTGTTTATGTTAGAACGGTATAAAAGTGTCAAAGCTAGAAGATTTTAAGAATAACATACATGAGAACAAAAGTGTTGATTTATAAATATCTAACATTCCAAAGATATCCCGCACTGTTTTACAAGTCACAGATTAAGTTCAGTGCATGCATAAAATTAAACAGTATGAGCTTTCAAAATAGATTGGTTAAAACAATGATGGGTATAAATAAATTTCGACGGTGATATATCTTCCTCAAGTTCACTTTAGCTAAACAAAGTCAAACAGCCAAGGTAACTGTCACCCTCAATGATTTTGGAGAAATCGTTAAGATGCGTGAAAACTTGAAAAAAATACAGTATGATGAAGGAATCTTAAATATCGGTAGGAGAATAAAAACCATGAATACTTGTTCAACTCAATCGAAAAAGGTTTAACAGAACCCTAAAGATACGAACGTGGAGGTATTTAACACAAAATTAAACCAGAGAATGTGTTGGCGTTTTACTGAAGCTATCTGATGGCTGCAGTAACGTTCATCATGGAAAAATAGACATAAATCAAACTGAAGGAAGCAGGTGAAGAAACAACTCAGTGGATGAACCTATTCCATGTTGTACGAGCAAGAGCTAGATCTCTCTCTCTCTCTCTCTCTCTCTCTCTCTCTCTCTCTCTCTCTCTCTCTCTCTGTGGATATGATGATTCATTTAGTAACCGGGACCCGCCTGAAAATAGTATATCAATCGATAAATGAATAAAACCTGTACGTGAATATCAGTATTGAGGAGTATAAATGCTCTGAGTTTTTAAAACATAACGTGAATATCAGTATTGAGGAGTATAAATGCTCTGAGTTTTTAAAACATAACGTGAATATCAGTATTGAGGAGTATAAATGCTCTGAGTTTTTAAAACATAACGTGAATATCAGTATTGAAGAGAGTATAAATGCTTTGACTTTTTAAAACATAACGTGTCCTAGAATGTGACAGATTTAAAACAAATTCTGCATTAGAGGATAAAGGAGTATATATATATATATATATATATATATATATATATATATATATATATATATATATATATATATATATATATATATATATATATATATATGCAAGTTAATTACAATTACAAACCAAATGAGAAAATAGTGCATCCAAAAGGATCGCGAGTAAATGCCAAGTGATACATAAACATACGTTTAAAGGTGACTGCAATCTAAATAACCAAGCAAAGTAATAAAAACAATATATAATTAATAAAAAAAAAAAAAATGCTTGAGAATATTATATTGATTCAACTACATAACTCAAACGCTGAAGAAAGAAATATAATGTAAAAGGCTGGGGACATAAAGAAAAATGAATAATGCGTAAATACTGATCCAGTTATTGTGATGTTTAAACTTATCGCATATTTCATACAAAGACGATACACTAACTACACTTTGCACAATTTTATTAGTTTTGTGTATCGACAAAAGGTTTACTATTTACAATTTGAATGCATACATTTAGCCTCCGTCAATAAAGGATTAGTATGAAAAACAAATCCAATCGTAATGTGAATAATCGTGGTACACATTGTACAGTAAAAGAAAATATTTCGAAGATACAAAATTTGTCGGAACATTAATTTAACTGCAACTGAGTTTAACGTTCAAGGTAACCCAGATATTGTGCAAATAGTTAACGATATGACAATAAATCAATGAAATATAATTGCTCACACAAAGACCATCAAATATTTTTTTAACATAAGGTTAATTATTTGACAGTAAGTACTCCCACTGTTTTAATTAAGCTATTGTAGAAGTTCCACCCAGGCTCGATTTTGGTTTTAAGTTAAATTAGTGAAATACAAATGTAAAGCTCCGTGCCCCCAGTCAGCAATGCCGACGGTTAGATGGTTAAATATACAAAAAAAAGGGTGAAATTCAATGAATAACAATTTAATAACAATTCAATAGTCAAATGATTCAAATTTCCAATTACACTCCTTCCGCTCGACCCCTTAATAGCCTATTGCATCACTTGATTAGTAGTGTGAGATTGATTTCCACCTGTCCTTGTATTCTACTCATCTGTGGTATTCTTCTCTCTCCTATTTCTCCCAATTCCTTCTCCTCTTCCTCCCAGACTTCCTCCAAATTCCTTCTCCTCCTCCTCGACTTCTCTATACTCCTTCTCCTCCTCTTCCACTTTTCCTCCAGATTCCTTTTCCTCCTCCTCCACCTTCTCTCCACCGACTAGACTTCTGTCGACTTCGACTGTTCGGCTAGTCTCAATTCCGTCTCCACCTCTTGGAGACTCAGGACTCAACTGAACTAGAAGTTCTCTGTCCCTTAAAAAGCTTCCTTTTCGAAGCTTTGTCCTTCCTTAGAATGTACCTCTAAGTTTTACCGCCAAATTACAAGTGGCTTCTCTCGGAGTAACCCTATTTCTCAGCAATCTGTCTAGGCGAAACTAACTTTTAGTTTACAAGTTATGAAAGTTATAATTCGGCCTGTAATCACACCCTCTATCTTAATTCCGCTTGGATATCGCTGTGAACCGATCCAATCAAACTTAGCGGACAATGTCCCTCTCGCTGTCTGTCAACGTGGGAACGGATGAGAACACGCCTCGTTCACCCCGCGTGCTTCCCTCTGATCTTAGGACTAAGCTGTAACACATAGGTGTGAAGTGGTGCGATCTATCGCCTTTGCCGATTCAAGTTTTCCGGTCTCCTGCAGGTCATGAAACCTTGCGTAAGAGATTAACACTAACCCGCGGCAACCTTTAAACATCCAACACATGGCCACGGCAATATTCCCAAGACAGTAGAATATAGCTGGCTTATACATGATTTTATAGCTGGGGCTTTGCAAACGTGACAATCATGTTATTTGTATATTTGATCTCATGTACACAACATAGTATCAACTACACAGTCTGATTCTACATTATCAGATATAGCCGAAAAGATATTTGAGAAATTAATATTTGGTGAGCAATGTTACGACTCAGATGAAAACTGTGAGGTCAGATTTCAACAATACGTCATCAGAACTACTATACCGTTTTTGCTGACTTTATTTGGTGGTATCGTTGGTTACAACTATAAGAACCAGTGACTCTTCCAAACTTGGATTAGACCTTAACATAAATACCGAAGTATTAAAGAATATTATTTTAAACGCTAATAACCAGTCTGTAATAATGAGATAAAAACTTGATAATAACATGGACACAAATAAAATAGGTAAAATGTATGCAGTGAAAAAGGATTACGACGATGATAGTCCTTCTTTCAGATCTACTGATCAGATTCGATAATCTGATTTGTTAACGAGACCAGTCATGTTAGAAATGTCAACAAACATTACTGTTCGTGGATTCTAAAGTCTTGTCATGAAATAAAGAAACATTAATCTTTGTATTCATTGTTATATGATTCAATATTTTGTACTAATTGAATGCATTCATTGATATATGATTCGATATTTTGTACTAACTGAATGCATTCATTGTTATATGATTCGATATTTTGTACTAACTGAATGCATTCGTTGTTATAAGATTCGATATTTTGTACTAATTGAATGCATTCATCGTTGTATGATTCGATATTTTGTACTAATTGAATGTATTCATTGTTATCCCTTATGAAATCTTCATGTCTTTAGGACATTTAACATTCTTCAACATCTTCTAAATTATTTTCTATTTAGGGAAGATTTTATTGTTGGATAAAAGCAATAATGGAAAAAGAATTCGAATTTTTACATGAAAAATTATCAAATCAATAATCCGCTGAATGTACGGGATACAAGCAGAACTGAACATATATATACTGCAACGAGGTACGAAAAAAAAAATAAAAAGTAAAGGGTTAGCTAAAATGAGCTGGAAAATATGCATGAAAAATAAATCAATAGGACATACGAAATCTTTGAAAATGCAAAATCTGATTTCATATCCATTTCTTTGTCTAATATTGCAACCTTCACAGTGAGATAATTAACTAGCAGATGTGTTCCGACCAATAATTTAGATCGAATTACAGGCTGAACTGAAACACTGTTACATAACTTTAAACGGTGTCGGGTATTTTACAGGAATTTCGTTATTCGAACAAAGTTTGCTGCATTTGGATTGAATGCTTGCTTGATCACTTTTTAAAGTATCAGTTTAGCTGCGCCATGCGACGTGCACGTCAATTTCAAACAACAGAATGTAAACAATCGGAAAATTCAGATATTAATTTTAAATAAATGTGTATTGATTACGTTGTTTTAAATGCATTTGTGCGTGTATCCGTATTTGTTGAATTAGCTTTGAATAATGAAAAGAGACAAGACTATATAATTCTATTTAAAATCTCCTCAATGACGAAGTCTGCCATTTTTAAAGGTTCAGTCTTGCATTAAATTGTTTTATCTCTTTTTATCATATCGCATGCTGACATTGTTTAATCTATTGTAATAATTTTGTAATCTATTGTAATAAATTTGGAGTATGCGCATTGGGTTATAGCGTCCCGTTTTAAGGAATTCTTAGATTTTTGTGATTACTTGTTTGATTATTGGAACTCGGTCCAATGGAAATATTCCTTAGCCCAAAACAATTAGCCAATTACTATGAGCAAACGTCACGGAGTGAAGTGTTAGTGAGTTTCCATGATGCCATGGATGAATTCAGGTCAGAGCCGCATGAGGGTCCCTGTAGTTCCAGAGTCCTTATTAAAATCTAGTGGTGTACATTGGTGGTGTGACTGCTACCTGCATTATTTATGGTAGGAGACCAGTAAATTACACAACGGAAGAAACAAGAAGGGACTCGGCAGATACCGTTTATGTCGCCATGGTGACAAATGTGACGCAGTTTTACAGGTGAAATGTGGCCCGAAACCATGATTCGACTGGCCTAGATGGCGTAGTAAAAATAGCTCCCTATGTTTTGGGAAGTTGTATAGTTTTACGGCGTGAAACGCTGACGGTACGGAAAGTTGATGAAGGAAAAACCATTCAGATGTGCGGTTGATAGACAATTGAAAAGTTGTGAGATCTGTGGTTTTGCATTGATTAGAGTTAAATTTATGCATAGAATGGATACGTTGGGCTTTCTGATTTACAACTGAAGTTGTATGGAAGTCTTTGGAAATTTTGGGTAAACTTACGACTTCTGGCGGAATCGCGCCAGGGTTTGACACCGCTCGGTCACGCAAATACCCCTGGCTTTTAACACTATTTTCGTTTTCATTCATATATCTTTATTTTTTCGCTTTTATTCAAATATCTTTACTTGACCCGCAAAACCATTGTTTCTGTTGTTCAAGGTTTAATAAATCAAACGAAGCATGATGAAGAAATGACCAATGCCTAATCGAAATCACTGACAGCTTCATGCTTTATGACTTTAAAACCTTCTTCGATCAAATTTAAATTCTGAGTGTACTTTTTCTAAAGAAGAACAATCTACATATATTTCATCAGTTATCAGTATTTCTTCTCGACGATAATCTGATAATGTCTTCTCAGCATTCTTTTCTTTTCTTTTCATTCTCTCCATATACTTCAAAGCCATTTGTCAATCACCATTATTTTATTCAAGAAGAAAAATGCGATTTTAAAATAAATAGTCATGTTAGTGTATGGGCTGATCATTCACCAATTATCGAATACTCCAATTGAAAGCAATTATTACATTGCAAGTCAATGCTCGACTTGCGTCATACACTTACTTTCAAGTTAGTGGTTCCTGATTCTACATAAAATGTTTTCAATGGTATATAGACACAAGTCATCAAACACTAACAAATAGAATTAGAACACTCAGGTAAATGCAGGCCTAGTTTGTGCATGGTGTGCATGATATTTATTTTGGGACTGAAACGCTTTTATTTTGTCAATATTTTCTCGCCTCTCGGGCAAGCGACACTCATACACGAACATGATATAGCAATTCTAACATGATGACCAATTCAAGCGTGTCTGAAGACGTTTGATTTGTACCGTAAACTGTTTTCCAGATACATGAATTTCAAATACGACTTTGTCATACTTGTGTGAGTTTGTTTTATTTTTTTATACCAATGCTCGTTCTGATCCCTGACAAGCGAGCATCACATGAATCAAGGTTTAGGTCGATGACGCATTTAAGGCGCACGTTTATAAAGGCAGTCGAATCTATGTCCGTGAAGAATGGGTTACAGATGACTTGAAATAACGAAACAAGACGCTCAATTCGTGAAATGCTTCTAGGTCGCAAATTAATGGCTTGAACCTCTGAGACATTTTATGTAAATATTGTCTTCAGTTATATCACGTAAAAAGTGTTATTAGACGTGTATAGTACAATAACCCTTTCGACTCAATTTATAGTGGACTGATCAATATTTAAGGTCCAGAACGTGCCAAATATTCGTCTCTTTTAAAAGAGGACGTCAAAGAATATCAAGCCGCACATGTGCATCGCTATGCGAATCCCTGAAAAGTTAGAAATATATGATTACGACTCTATGGTTACAAATTAAGTAACAGAAAAAATCGAAACCAAGAAGTTTTGTAAAATTCAACAAACAATGTATTTTCCTAAAATAAAATAATTCAAATTTTAAAGGAAATTTCAGCATTGTGAATTAAATCCCAAATAATTACAAACGTTCTATCACAAGTCCAAAAGCACAGAGTGTTCCGATCTTGAATATACTGATTTACCAATAGTCTTGAATGAGTTGATGTACCAATAGTCTTGATGTACCATACTAGTATAAGCCTGAATGTCTTTGAATGAGTCCTCGGTATCCCAAAGAAGTATTTTAATCCAGAAATTTAATGAGCACTTTGAATAATTTAAATAAGTTATTCCTCTCAAATTATACCTGAACACAACTAAAAATTATTTCATGAAAGATAATTTTGTTTACCACAACCTCATACAACAACCTAAGACACAATAAAATGAACAGGATGCGAGTCACAGGTTCACTTCCAGAACATTATAAGTTTGTCAGTAAGGCTGGACCTTGAACTCAGATATCATAAACAACTTCTATAGAACTTACATACATGACAAAGAGTAGGTACACACAAATTCAAGCACAAAATATATATTTTATACACATCACAATATATCGTGAATTAAAAGTTGCAAGCATATCGTCGTGTAAGACCAGTTTCACAATTAAGATTTTGTTATTCGAATAATATATAGATTTATCAAATATCGATGAATATATACAAATCAGTTTGTACATGGAACCGCCGAGGCTCAGTTAAACTCGTGATCAGTCAGTCTTCAGTCTATACCCACCATCGGATCATCCTACATCGGTTACCGTGGGGCGTCCTTTGGCAAGGTGGGTACAATACAACCTTCAAATTGTGAATGTGCCATCATCATTAAGTCATTAATAAGATCATAGCTAGCATTATTTTATCCAAATACGGGAGTTTTATTAGTGCTTTAATAGCAATCGTAACGTCCGGCTTTTTTTCAAACTTTTGATCTTCAGGTGCCACCATATAACCACTACTGTGTTGTCATACCGTAATACGCAACGACATACATATATATCCCGAGTTCTCTAGATCTAGTTTTCTAATAGTACAAAGGTCCCATTTTAGGACCTTTTTTTTTTTTTCTAGCGCAATGTAACACCTCTTTAAGTTCGTAACACGATAAAAAGACGAAGATAATTTCTTTTTAGGTCAGGTTTGTTGACATTAGACTGTGAATGTGAACGAGACTTTGTCATAAATCTTAGGTATTAGTACCATATGTATATAAGTAATGTCTGCTGCACCTCCCAGTTAACCCAATTATATATGAAAAGTGGCCTAGAACAGAGAGAGAGAGAGAGAGGGGGTACTCCTGCAGATACATTTATGAAATAATATAAGGAAACACGTGCTTGTTTTCAAAATTTTGCAGTGAATGAACGTTGCCATCAGAAAACTTGGTACAGAAAAGTTTGCATTCAGGTTTTCCTTGAATATATATCGATGAAGGGGGAAATGCGTTTCAGTAGTTTTCATTTTCATACCTTCGACATGGTTTTACGTGCATGTTTGGTTACATGCATATTTTTCCTCAGGCGTGAGGATTAAAATCTCAGCCATAACTTTTCTCAGCTCTGCACAATCAACTTTGACTTAACTGCAACAACATTACAGCTTTAACATTGTTTCCACAGCGGTATGTGTTTTATTGTTGACGTTTTATACTATGCAAATCGATTTACACTGTTAATGTGAGAAACCTATATAAATAAGGACACCAAAAATGCACTGTTGTCGTTGGGGTCACAGAGAAGTTATTACAATCAAGATTTCAATGACTCTTATTAAAAAAACAAATACAAATTAATGACTTTAATTTTCCAATTTTTGCAATAAGAGGGTGAGTCAATTTACCTTTCATTTCGACCGAGTTTTCTCAATGCCAACACCTTACTGATAAGATGAAATCGGCCAGAAGCCACGTGATTTGTTATTACAAAAGCCCGAAGAAGTTCAGTAGGTCAATGGCAGGCCATCTGGATATTCGTAACTGTTGATGGGTCACGTTGTGGTGACCGTGTTCTCTTCACGTCTGAAGTTGACTACTTTGCAATCTAAAGTTATCTCTGTCGAATTGTAGCGATTTTCCACATTTCATAGGAGAGATAGAAACTAAACAAACCGCACACACCAAACAATACAGAAAACACATGGAAGTATGTTTTATTTTCCTTTATGTTTTTAATTTTTTGGGGGTATGGCAAACAAAATGTCTCTCGAAGAAAATAGACGAAATTCTTTGACAAAAGAAATAAAAGGCAAACAAAGGAACAGTAACAAAAGATACCTTACCATGCGTTTTTTTTTTTTTTATGTTCGTTTTATGTTCTGTAAAAGTTTTTTCTCCAAAAATAATAGACAACTAATGGAATTATAAATTTGGTAAAAATCAGTCCTAACAAAACTCGTGCATACACACAATATAGCATATATCATATAGCAAACACAGGACGGTAGTGCGACCTTCTGGCAAAAGGTCATTAGAGAGACGGGGGAAGGAAACCAGCCTGATACATATGTATCTGGAAGATAATACGAACCCCTTATTCTCAAAATAATCTGAGAACGTTGGATAACTAGACCGGGTTCCCCGACTAGTATCAATATTACGTAGTGTTACGTATATGTAATTCAATTACTTGAGTGTTAGTTTTAAATTCTCTTTTATTTTATTTTTGTTTCATTACATATTATTGTAATGATGATTTTATTCACTGGATTTGACATTTTGTTTTGGAAAATTCAGTTTTCTGTTTTGACCTGATAAACGCAGTACATTGCTACATTTTTATTTTTAGCTAACCTAGTTCTTGACCTTGGTTCCGATTTTGTAAACATTGAGTGAAAATGATTGGTCATTATCAGGGTCATGTTCTGCTTGCGTGATAGCTCTATTTTGTAAACAACTTTTTTTTTAAATTGAATCTTATAGTAAGATTTGTTAAGTTTTTCCATGGCGTACGTACAAACTGGCATTTTTTTACTGCGCTGTTCAAGTTAAGTGACCACCTCAGCCATCATGTGATCTAAAATCGCGGGTTAAAACAGACATTTTCTTGTGGATTTGATCGGTCGTAAAATATACCTTCAGGCCGAAAGGTATTCTTGTTGTTGCCATTTGAACTGAGTTTTTTATTTAAAATAATTTATTCACCCTGGAAAATACTCTTCTTCGACGAAATTCTTGGACAAAGAAATTCACTAAATTACTTGGAATTAAAAAGCCGGAATTATATTCTTGGTGACTCAACAAGGAACTGTTGACACATCAGCACAAACTGGTTATAGAGGACGTCATCACCTTCCATATTGGAACTTCATCGAGATTCGAACTTGGATTCAATTAGAACTGTTTAGTGATAGGACTTATATTTTTCAAATCTAGGATTAATTTTTGGATTCTATTCACAAACCGTAAGTCATACATCATATTTTTACCTTGTTTTCTAGGGAAACAAATTATTGTGTTAAATTTAAAAAAGCTTGTTGACTACACTCTTTTCTTTTGTTACTTTTGTACAAGCCTACACGTAACAAAAGAAAATTGGGGCCTCGTCCTTGGGATATATGAATGTTGGCTAAAATATTTCAGAAAATTGTTTTTTGAAATTTAAATTCCCCTAGTTTTCAGAATATTTTAAATCCCAAGTACTATTTCATATTTTATTTGAAATTTTAGTGGAATCAACGGGCTTTTTTTCACAATGTCATCAAAAGTGGAGACTTTTCTTTCTAGTCCTACTCAGGAGCAGTTGGATAGTTTGACAAAAGATGAATTGCTTGAACTTGTCAGAAAATACGATCTTTCTGAGGCAAAATCTTCCTTAACGAAGCAAGAAATTAATAACATTTTGATCTATGATTTGGTAGACAAGAATGTTATGGATAAAAGTGTTTTGGGTTCGATGAGTAAGTCTGCATCAGACTGATATAAATATAAAGGAATTGAAATTAAAATACAAAACGGAATTAGAGTTAAGGAAGCTTAAACTTCAGAAAGAAAAAGAGCAAATGTTATTGGAAAAAGAGGAGAGAGAGAATGATAAACAAATGCAATTGGAGTTACAAAAAGAACAAATGCATTTACAGAAAGAAGTGAAACAATTGCAGTTGCAGTTTGAGAGAGAGAGAGAGAGAGAGAGAGAGAGAGAGAGAGAGAGAGAGAGAGAGAGAGAGAGAGAGAGAGAGAGACAGGAAAGAGAGAAAGATAAACAAATGCAATTTGAGAAAGAGGAGAAAGAGAGAGACAGGAGGGAGAGAAAGAGAGACAGATGCAATTCCAAAGAGAGAAGGATGAAAAGGAATTTCAAATTAAAAGGAAAGAAATAGAGCTGGCATGTGAAAAGCAGGATCCCACTTCACATACAAATTCAAGCTTTGATATTACAAGAAATATCAGGTTAGTGCCCCCTTTACAGAAAAAGAAGTAGACAAATATTTCCTCGTTTTGAAAAAGTAGCTGAAAATTTGAAGTGGCCAAGGGAGTATTGGACTCAATTACTACAATGTGTACTAATTGGTAAAGCTAGTGATATTTACCATTCAGTGTCAGTTCACCAAAGTGCTGACTATGATGTAGTTAAGGGTTGTACTTTGAAGGGTTATGAGTTAGTCCCCAAGGCTTATCGGCAAAAATTCAGGAATTCTAGAAAATCCACTGACAAGACTTATGTCGAATTTGCACGGGAAAAAGCACAACAATTTGATAGATGGTGCTTAGCCGAGAAAGTTGAACATGATTATGAAAGTCTAAAACAACTTGTATTACTTGAAGAGTTCAAAAACTGTATCCATAGCGACATTAAGACTTATCTTCAAGAGCATCAGATCGAAACCTTCGAAAATGCTGCTTGTGCTGCTGATAAGTATTCCTTAACTCATAAAGTTTCTGTTGTAGGTATATCTTTCACTCAGCAGTCCACTGGTAAAAAGGTATTTCAACCTAATACGACTCCTTCTAAAACTCAATCTCGCACAACTTTTAAAATCACGCTTCTGATAAACTTGATCCTAAATCCTTGTCTCCTACGTGTACCTATTGCAAGAAGAAAGGACACGTTATTTCTGATTGCCTCAAATGGAAATATAAGCATCAGAATCAAGACAGAGCTATTCCAAATGCTCTTATTTCTAAGAGGTCATGGTCACGGTCATGTATTGAAAGCAATACATTTGTTGGGTCTCAAAAACCCCAGTCTGATTTTATTATGGAGAATTATGAACCATTCATGTCGAAGGGTTTCATATAACTCTTGGGTTATTTGGCCAGTCCTATCCCTATTAAAATTTTAAGGGACACAGGAGCTCTCAGAGTCTTTTATTATCAGGTGCTTTGCCTTTTTCTGAGAAGTCTTCTTCTAATGAGAGTGTTCTCATTCAGGGAGTAGAGTGCGACTTTGTTAATGTTCCTCTCCATTCTGTAAATTTGTCATCAGACTTAGTCTTAGGATCTGTGACAGTTGGAGTAGTGACTTCTTTACCCGTTGAGGGTATTCATTTGTTATTAGGCAACGACCTAGCTGGAGACAAGGTTGTGTTTAATCCACTTGTAACTGACAAGCCTTCCTTGGATCAGAAAGTTGATCCAATTGAAAAAGAATTCCCTGATGTTTGTGCAGTTGCCAGAGCTATGGCAAAGAAAGCTCTTGAGAATGATTTCGATAAGGAAAATATTCCTTTAGCTGACACATATATTGGTCAGGCTTTTGATGAGGTCACAGGGATCCTCTTTTAACTACTAAGTCTCTTTTACCTAATCAGGTTGTTGTTGTTGTTGTTGTTGTTGTTGTTGTTGTTGTTGTTGTTGTAGGGCTTAACGCCATTTTTCAGCACAAGATAGGCTATACATGGCGGCCAGTATTAATGGTGGAGGAAGAAACCGGGAAATCCCCAGAAAGAACCACCGACCCACGAGAAGCTACTGGCAAGCTTTCTCACATATCCACATTCGCCGAATCTGAGACTCGAACCCACGCAGACAGAGGTGAGATGGCAGTGATCCGTAACGGAGAGCGCTTTAGACCACTCGGCCACTCGGGGCCCCCCTAATCAGGGGACAAGCGACAATCACTTGTCGTTAAACAGGAAAAAGGTCATGTGATCTCCTGTTTGTTTCAGAGGGCTATTAGTGAAACTGAAGCCACTGAAGTTCCTGTCTGTTATTTCATTAAAAATGGAATTCTTATGAGAAAATGGAGATCTCCTGAGGTACCTGCTGGTGATGAATGGTCAGTGAACTATCAAATTGTAGTACCAAAATCGTACAGACAGGAAATACTTAGCTTGGCCCATGAAACTCCTTCGGCTGGTCATTTAGGGATTAATAAGACTTATCACAAGATCTTGACTCACATTTATTAGCCAAAAATCAAAACTGATGTTTGTAAATACTGTAGATCTTGTCATACTTGTCAAATGATAGGAAAACCCAATCAGATCATACCTAAGGTTCATCTGCAACCTATTCCTGCATTTGACGAACCATTTAGCAGCATTACGGTAGATTGTGTTGGTCCCTTACCTAAGACCAAGTCAGGCAACCAATATTAGTTGACCATTATGTGTGTGTCAAGAAGATTCCCAGAGGCAATTCCTTTGAGGAATATTAAAACCAAAACTATAGTAACTGCTTTGATAAAGTTTTTTGCCCAGTTTCGCCTTCCCAAATCTGTCCAATCGGATCAAGGGTCAAATTTTATGTCTGGAATTTTCCAGCTTGTTATGCTTGAATTAAGCACTCAACAATTCAAGTCAAAAGTGAAATTATGGTTTCACAGAACTTTAATTGAGAGAAGTTTTGAGTCTTGTAATAGAGTTCATTCTCTCGTGCTCATTCTTCAAAATTTTCTTCAAATTAGATTTTACGGCCCTTATAAAGTTAAGAAGAAAATGAATGAGTTAAATTATAATAATAGTATTCTGATCTAAATAAATTAATGGAATACTAGTATATTGTAAGAGATAACCAAGTAAATCATGTAATTATTTTAATTGTACATGTTCCACTCACTGAGGATTTAAGTGAAGGAATTCAATCGGACTCTATTGATTTTGAAGCGACAAATCTTCGGAATTTGGAAATCATGAAAAATCTGGACCACAAACAAAATTTTTCATTACGTTGAGATTGTGAATTCTAAACCTGTGAAACAGCACCCATACTGGATGAACCCTCTCAGACAGGAATACTTGAAAAAGGAAATTCAGTATTTACTGGAGAATGATTTCATAGAGCCCAGTAAAAGTGATTGGAGTTCACCATGTATACTTGTTCCGAAACCAGATAAAACTTTCCGTATGTGCACTGATTATAAGAAGGTGAACAGTGTGACAAAAACAGATTCATTTCCATTACCAAGAATCGATGTCTGTATTGATAATATTGGAAATGCCAAGTACGTCACCAAATTTGACCTTCTGAAAGGATTTTGGCAAATTCCACTAACGGAAAGAGCAAAGGAAATTTCCGCATTTGTGACTCCAGATGGACTTTATTAATATAAAGTGATGTCGTTTGAGGTGAAGGGTTCGCCAAGTACTTTTCAACGTTTTATGAATATGATTACCTCTGGTCTAGACAATTGTGATGCTTACATTGATGATGTCATGATCTACAACGACACCTGGAAAGAACATCTAGCAACAATTCGGAAATTCTTTGACAGACTCACTGATGCAAATTTGACAATCAATTTATCTAAAAGTGAGTTCTGCCATGTTTGTGTAACATTTCTAGGACATATTGTGGGACATGGACAAGTTAACCTATACATGCTAAGATAAATTATCTTTTCCCTTGATGTACCTGATGTCAAGATTATATGTTAATAACAACAACAACAACTGATGCGATTTTTAGGTGTGGCTGGATACTATCGGAAATTTTGTTCCAATTTTTCTAATATTGCTGAACCCCTGACAAACTTGTTGAGCAAGAAAAACAAGTTTCTTTGGACTGATAAATGTCAGGAGGCTTTTGATAGGTTAAAAGCCATACTTCAAAGTGCGCCGGTTCTTACAGCTCCAAATTTCAATCAGTCTTTTAAACTATCTGTTGATGCAAGTGATGTTGGAGTTGGAGCAGTATTGATTCAAGAAGATGGAAATGTGTTTATCATCCAGTGTGCTATTCTCTAAGACATTAAATAAGCACCAAAGAAATTACCCAACAATCGAGAAGGAATGTTTGGCTTTAATATTGGCATTACAGAATTTTGAAGTTTACATTAGTTCAGCTCCTTCTCCGGTTATTGCGTTTAGTGACCACAACCCCCTGACTTTCACCAACAAGATGAAAAATAAAAATCAAAGATTCTTAAGGTGGAGTTTGCTGTTACAGGAATATAATCTTGACATCAGGTACATCAAGGGAAAAGATAATTTGATTGCAGATGCACTTTCCCGTGTATAGAAATATTATTTCATGTACACTATATATAATTCAAAAGAGTTTTCTTATGTAATTTTGTTTTACCTCATGTATAATTTACATATATTAAAAAGAAAGCTTTATTATATAAATCTTTCCTTTTCTTTATGGGGGAAGTGTTACGTATATGTAATTAAATGACTTGTGTGTTAGTTTTAAATTCTCTTTTATTTTATTTTTGTTTCATTACATATTATTGTAATGATGATTTTATTCACTGGATTTGACATTTTGTTTTGGAAAATTCAGTTTTCTGTTTTGACCTGATAAACGCAGTACATTGCTACATTTTTTTTAGCTAACTTAGTTCTTGACCTTGGTTCCGATTTTGTAAACATTGAGTGAAAATGATTGGTCATTATCAAGGTCATGTTCTGCTTTCGTGGTAGCTCTATTTTGTAAACAACTTTTTTTTTATTGAATCTTATAGTCAGATTTGTTAAGTTTTTCCATTGCGTACGTGCAAATTGGCATTTTTTTATTTTTTACTGCGCTGTTCAAGTTAAGTGACCACCTGAGCCGTCATGTGATCTAAAAATCGCGGGTTAAAACAGACATTTTCTTGTGGATTTGATCAGTCATAAAATATACCTTCAGGCCGAAAGGTATTCTTGTTGTTGCCATTTGAATTGAGTTTTATTTAAAATAATTTATTAACCCTGGAAAATGCTCTCCTTCGACGAAATTCTTGGACAAAGACATTCACTAAATTATCTGGAATTCAAAAGTCGGAACTATATTCTTGGTGACTCAACAAGGAACTGTTGACACATCAACACAAACTGGTAATAGCGAACGTCATCACCTTCCATATTGGAACTTCATCGAGATTCGAACTTGGATTCAATTAGAACTGTTTAGTGATAGGACTTATATTTTTCAAATCTAGGATTAATTTTTGGATTCTATTCACAAACCGTAAGTCCTATTTCATATTTTTACCTTGTTTTCTAGGGAACTAAATTATTTTGTTAAATTTACAAAACTTGTTGACTTCACTCTTTTCTTTTGTTACTTTTGTACGAGCCTACACGTAACAGTAGATCAACCCCATATTCAAAAACTGATTCTAATTAAACTTTTATTCAGAATTCTCTTTGATTGTTTTTTCGGAAATACAACACTACATACCTTTGGGGGACACACGAACATATTAAAGCCATTATTTTTCGGACACATTGGGGGACTCCTTATTGGCTACTAGTTTATACATCTGGGAACTTACAAGGGGTCCACATATAAAGATTTTCCATCTTTCAAAGTAACAGTGATGATAAATATATACGCTATCATGGTGAAACCTCAGAGTGCCCAACAGACGGATATCCAATTAAACGTGAAAATGGTGAAAATATACGTGTACATAACAAATGGATATCCAGTCAAAATACGCTATCATTGTGAAACATCTGTGTATAGAACAAACGGATTTCAGTTCAAAATTAAGCCAGTTTAAATTTAGAAGTAATATGTGGCACATTCGGTTTTAGTTTCCAAACTGAAATTGTAAATAACCTAAATAGGGTCTATTGAAAACTGAAATTGTAAATAACCTCAATAGGGTCTATTGAAAACTGAAATTGTAAATAACCTCAATAGGGTCTATTGAAAACTGAAATTGTAAATAACCTAAATAGGGTCTATTGAAAACTTAAATTGTAAATAACCTAAATAGGGTCTATTGAAAACTGAAATTGTAAATAACCTAAATAGCGTCTATTGAAAACTGAAATTGTAAATAACCTCCATGGGGTCTATTGAAAACTGAAATTGTAAATAACCCCAATATGGTCTATTAAAAACTGAAATTGTAAATAACCTCCATGGGGTCTAGTGAAAACTGAAATTGTAAATAACCTAAATAGGGTCTATTGAAAACTGAAATTGTAAATAACCTCCATGGGGTCTAGTGAAAACTGAAATTGTAAATAACCTCAATAGGGTCTATTGAAAACTGAAATTATAAATAACCTCAATAGGGTCTATTGAAAACTGAAATTGTAAATAACCCCAATTATGGTCTATTAAAAACTGAAATTGTACGGTCTATTAAAAACTGAAGTTATAAATAACCTCAATAGGGTCTATTAAAAACTGAAATTGTAAATAACCTCAATGGGGTCTATTGAAAACTGAAATTGTAAATAACTCCAATAGGGTCTATTGAAAACTAAAATTGTAAATAACCTCCATGGGGTCTAGTGAAAACTGAAATTGCATCTATAAATGACAAATTGTCCGTTCCATGGCGACTTGAAAAGCCATAAAGGGAAATGTCAGTAAAATGATTCAATTTGAGTTGTAAGCCTTAAATTTGTAACTGCATCCTTCACCAGATTATAAGTCTGGATGTTTGGGAAAACCCAAATTACTTGTTTCTATTTGTAAATAGGGAAAAAAGCACAGAAAATTCATCTATTTTTGCACTTGTTGATTGTTCAATACATCTCAAATCGGGATCGCTACAACGCTACAGAAACGAATGGACACATACAAATTAAATTAAATACTTTCTCATTTTACAGAAATTTAAAAAATGTTATGATGACTATTTCTAGACTAAACACAAATTGTTTTCTTTCCTAATGTTTCTAACCAAATAGTATAAATGTATAAAAAGTGAACCAATCAGACTTGAACTGAGGAAAACAAATTAGTTCACGAATACCTTTGACTGTGACAACTTACATAACTGGTCTTTTTAAATACTTCTTTACGTCAAACTAACTTCAAAGAAACAGCCCGTCATTGCATATGACATTTATGAGTGTGAGATACAAGGGTTGTGGAATTGGCTGTTTAGGTAAATCTTTGAGTGTTATTTGGTATAAACGTGTTGGGAACAAAATCACAGAAGTAGTCCGGTAATCATTATGCAATGCAATTCAATTTGCTTTCATGCCCTGAATAGTTTTATCATTGATGTTTGTTATGTCACGAGTTAGTCATGATATGTTGTTTGCGATGACGCAAATTAGAAACGGCTCGGGGATGGTTTTGTTTAATTATAGCGCTCAGGTTGCACGTGCCAAACCCTGAATCTAGATTACTTTGAGAAGTATGTCTATCAGAATTTTTTAAATAGGTCAATAGAGCGTACTTTAAGCAACGTTCCCAGTTGAGAACATTTGCAAAATCAGGTGAAAGGAAAAAATCTGGAATACATAAGCCGCATACACTCAATCAAAATTACCTTTAAAATAGCTACATAACAAATTATTTTTGAACTTTTTTGTCTCTGCTCTGTCTGTCTGTCTGTCACTCCTGAGAGATTTATTTTCATAGCCAAGATATCTAAGAGCATACGGAAAAACCTATTTCTCAGGGCATACGCTGTACTGCCGCAGACTGACTATGAGATGTGGTCAAAGCACCTGTCATTAATTAATATCACAGACAAATCCCTCCCTTGATAGATTATTAGCCTCTATACAAATCGTCTATTAGAGTTTATGCAAAAATGGTGAAATAATAAAATTTGTTCTACAAGGTATTACTCGATAGTTTCGTATTGTTCCATAATAAAGGTCATTCAGATTTCTGTCCATTTATTATCTTATCACAGTTAGATCTTTCGAAATCTAACGTTGTTCTATGACAATGCATCGAGTCGAGAAGGAGCCATTATAAAACACGAAGAAATTTATATTTTGAAGTTTCCTTTAATCATGCAAAAACAATAAAATACCCGCAGAACTGAATACTATTTAAGGAACACGAGGTTGAATTTTGAAAGGTGTTTACCAGAATATTTAAACTGATTCGTTAACACCTCAGTGGAGAAATTTGATTGGTTTGAGTCATAATAAAGTCATTTATATTACATACAGGAGCCACATTTATCAAGATTGCTTTATATTTAGACCAGATTATTGTGTATGCATTCATATATTTATGGCGTAAACTGCACAGTATCTTGAGGCAAATATCTCCATATACTTACACTAAATCACATGATTGGTTAGCCATGGCGTGGCTTTAATATGAATCCATGCGGAAAATACTGAAAGGTGAGAATACATACAAAATTAATTGTTTTCAAAGAAAGGATGTCTATAGAAATATGTAACTCATATAATGTCGAAAAATATACGTTTCTACGTCTACTTTCAATTTTTAGTGTGTCTGTTTATTAAGTGTCTCTTTTACATAACCAGGTTTGTCATCTGATGGGACAGGAGCTTCCGGTAAACTAAAACAGTCGGTGCTTTTGAGGCGTCTGGTCAAGCGTTTTAACCCAGACATGTTCGCTTGTGGTACTTGCACAGCACAAACGGAATGCCGCACAGATGTCGATTGCGAGTAAGTTGACTTCGCTTTAAGTGAAATTTAAGTTAAATATACTATTTTTCTTTATGAACTTTTCTCACATATTTTACTTCCATGTCTGACAGAGTAATTCCATCCACTGTATCGCGGTGCCCAAGGTTACCAAATGTACTGTCCACCATGAATAGCCTATCATGTGCTGATAATGGCGCTGAACCCATAACAACTAACCCTTGTACAGTTGGTTAGAGGATGTTAGCAAATATAATCAATTTAGAAACTTACAAGCCATCCATTTTATCAATTCTATCACCCAGGTGGAGGTAGATTGTTAGTGAAGTATTGAAAACGTCGAAATTGTTGAAGCCATATGGATTGTATACATGAATAAAGTTTATCGTAGTTTCTAAATCTTATAAAAGGGCGAGACTCCATTATAAGAATGTGCATTTTTCACCTCGGCTCAGTCTAACCTCAGCTGTAGTCTATGAAGTTGCCCCTTATTTTTATCTGATCGGTCGATTGGCCTTTATACCTATCTGATATTGGATGAGATGTAAAGGACGATCACGTACTTATATCATCAGTTCATGACTGCAGAATCTTCAATTCTGTGAACAATGAGATCAATCAACATGTATTAGTTAAGTTTCTCACACTTAGATGGTTACAGGTAGATATCTAAGTCCAACTTTTCGATTTATAATATCGACCTTTAATTAAACAATACCTAGTGGATTTTTTCTTTCTTGATTTTCATACTTGATTACCCATCCTAGATCACCATATAGTTCCACAAGAGCATTAAATCAAGCTGCAGGAACGCAAAATATAATTTTAACTGCAGACTTCAAGGCATTTCATGCATTACTCTTCCAGACACATTCACACTCATGGCTACAAGTGCAGGCTTACATGTTGCGGGCTCCTATGCATTGGACACGATAATCAGCACTTGTTTCAACACCTACTGCATCAAGCTCCCCAAGGTAATCACAATTACAGAGCAGACCATAATTTCGGAACTTCTTTTTCTCCCATTGTGGACATTTTCTGTAAACATGAGTCAGCAAATCTTCATGAGAGCACAGTTGTAAAGCTTTGGGACGCAATCATGAGCCCTGAATAAAAACAATTTCGCTAGGGTTGAACAATTTTACTTCAGCATCATTGGTAAGAAATAATAGCGACATATCCAAAACGATCGGTTTGACACGCAAGCTCTACCAGTCGGGATTTATATTTTTATAAATTTATTTTAATAATTACAAGCACAAATGTAAAAAGCCCTTTCTTTGAAATTTCGAGGAAAACCAAGGTTGATCTGGACACCTGCAATCACTTCTCAGCAGATAAACTGGTAAATGACAAACGTTGCACTTTTTACTCAGCTATAATGCCATCCAATGGGCCTGATTCTTGATTATAGATGGCTGAATAAAAATAAGTATATTAGTAAATTTAATTTCTTTAAACATCCCTTTTGCTATCAACATTGTTCTGGCAGTCTTTACCTAACTTCGTTTGAGTGAAATTTTAAAAATTATTTTGTTCTTGTCAGAATTCCTGGGGTAGTATGATAATGATGATTTGACGACTTTCAGTTTTCAGGCCCAAAACCCGTTTTATATTCCCCCATAGCTTTTGCACGAAGGATTTGTATTATTCAAGTGTGCATCTGTGACCTTAATCAGCGTTAGCCAAGTGGAGTTTCCTTTAGGTACCTCAGTATTAGTTTAGCGCAGATTAATGCAGGCGCTTTGAGTTTGTATACAGATTGTTGTATACACCAGCAAATGGATGCGCCGATAATTTAAGGTGTTTACTCAACTTTTACTGCCTAAAATCAATTACCTGCGTTGGGTCACTAGCGCCTCGGTTCCGTATCTGCTCACGATGTCGTCAGTGGTTTTTCATTTTAATTAGCACCATTTCGAACTCAGACATTCTAATCGTTTTAACTTCGATAGTCACCGAGCACAGGTTTGCGATTGTGTTGAGACTACTTTATACCTCCGTGAGAATTTCTGGATAGACGCGTATTAGCAAATGCAGCTGTAATGACATTATTTTTCTAGTGCTACCCGCGACACTAGGTACTGTCGATATAGCCATGGCAGCAAATCCAACTGGTGTATCGACTTTTTGACCATTGCATCCACGGACTGCATCATCTCAATATTGACAACATGGAAGCAGTCTTTCATTAAGGCAACCAACATGCCAGCGTTTGTGATTCACTCGTTCTCAGTGATTTCGGCCTGGTTCTTCGCGACGGCGCCTCGTTTCAAAACAATGAATATATATATAAATAATCAACAACTTCACGTGGCGGTGCAAGCCCGTGCACTTCAAAGTACAAAAGATGTCGATGCGTTATTGTGTATGCAGCCCAGTGAGTTCGGGGTCCTGTTGTCGAATCCAGGTTAACAATGCCTATATTTACGCATGCGGGATCATCACGCATAAAGAAACCTAGGAAATGTTCGACTGACTTCATCATGAGTTAAAATTAGTCAATGGACGCACTTTCGTGGCTGTCAAAGGCAAGGACAAAAGCGAATACCTTTTGAAGTCGTCCCGGTTAGACGAATAAATTTTCCTGGCGATATTTTCGGAATTTTCCGAGGTAGTCGACGACCTTTTCCACTTTGTATTAGTCTACGAAACGCTTTGCGGCCTCAAGAGAAATCGTAGATTTTTCATCCGACCGCCTTTGCCACAGCCATCTTATATGCGGTTCTGACGGCCACTAACGCACTTGCTTTTTCAGCCACTGGAGCTGCAGTCGCCAACAACGCCGGAATTGCCGCGAGAAATGGAAATCTACCACCGCACTTAATGGCATCGTGGAACTCTTTTCTTTGGCTGTTTTATGAAGCTGAGCTGAGTAAGCCACATGGGAACATTTCTAGTTACGTTTGCCGAATAAAACGCAATTTAATCCGGGATCGTTTCTTACAGCACTTTTCATTTTCGCAAGCTGCTTTTCACTTAGACCAAAAAGCTTAATTTTGTTATATAACATTAGTTTTAATCGTGCTGTTCAATTAGGAGAAAGCTTCACTAGTTTTCCACAGGCGCATCGATGACCCTCCTCCGGCCACCGTTAAACTACAAGAACAGCATTTTATTAGGGAGTACAGCAATACATCTTTAACTGATTGCTGCTGTTACAAGTGCATGAAAGTGCATGTAGACCAGGGACTGTTTAATCAGGTCCAGGTGTTCCAACAAAAAAAATAAATAAATCGGGTGCAGCGTGGTGAAGTCATGCTGGGAAATCTGCAGACCCTTGTCAACGTTTTGGTCAAGTCCATGTACGACAATAGCTTGTAATATTTTACGTGCGCCATGATTGTTTGGGAAATCATACAAAATCTGTTCGGGGAGTTCCTGATGAGCGTTTAATCGCAAAGAAACTTCAGGCATTCCTAACTGGTCGAATATAATTTTATTAATGGTCAGTCCGAAGTTCGCCCAAACTCTAGATTGTAACGCCATAAAATGGCATGCTGACACTTTGTTGGGTAGTTATTTGCCATGATAGCTGTACAACAACGTTTTCATACGAGTCTATAGTGAGCGTGGAAAATGACAGCGACGATATTGCTCCAGACCCGAGAAACAATAACAAAGTTGTTTCTGTTGCCTTCGGCGTTCCTGGTACTTTCCCGACCACCCTCTTCAGAAAATGCAAACGAGTTATTAGCGCAAAACCGTCGCCAATTGTAATACACACTCAACGAAGCTAGGGCGATCTAGACTGTGTGGAATTACCCCGCTGTGATTGGCATAGGGAGGACCACGTAAAAGTCTGGTTTTGTAGGTGAGATTGTAATCATACAGGTGACGCTCGGAGTTGTATTTGTGATAACGTACTGCATCACATCATTCATTTTACGAAAGATGGGAACCGCATCAGAACTCATCATTGGTGTTGTACGAACTAAATTCGTGATATACATCACCAACGATTTCGTGTATTAACGAGCGAAACGTCCCGGGTGCATGATCTTGTTGGTAGGCAAACTCTAACAAATCTACGCGGCCTTGTTGATAACTTCTGGCGCATTGTTACCGGCGCGAACAGACCCCATGAGTGAGAGTCCATCCACAAAGTAGTGGGGGTCTCACAGTCCATCGAGGCCTTCCCATTGTCTTATTTTGGACGCAGTTCTTTAAACTTTTGAATTTTTGTAAGTCTTGTTTTCTGCCTGGGTTTGGTTTATGGTGGCCTTGCAACTTTATTCTAAGTCGCCTTGCAGTCTTTTCTTCCAAGGTGGGTTTGGTTTGTATTGATATCTCCTGAGCATTGATCGTATCAGGATTCAGGTGAATTTTGGTATTCAGCTTCTGGCAACCCTTTTCCTGGATGACGTCTTCGAAGGTCAGCTCTTTTCTTTTCAAAAGCTTGACGTCGTAGTGGCGTGTATATTCTTTGCGAACCAAATATTCTGGTAATTGTTCGGGTTTATTCGGGAGTTTGGGTTCAGGTCGAGGTTGATGCTCGCTTGATGCTCTGGTTAGAAGTTCAGATGAACGTGCTTGCAAGGGATCTTGATGTAAATACGCCGTTATATGTTCAGCCCACAATTCGTTGCTTTCTTCATAGCTTCTCTCAAGTTGGAGTGCCAATTAATAGCAATATTCGCCGAAATCTTAAAGATCTCCGTGGGGGCTGGTACAGTAAAGAACTGAGCCGGTTTTTCATCTCTTTAATGTCAAGCATCACATAGTCGTAAGCAAGAATTTTGCACTCGGGATCGAAGTCGTCAATCGCAGGGGCTTCATCAATCGTGGAAAAGACCTCAGCGGTGGACTATGATGGCGTATTTGACGACGCAAGCGCTTCCGTGAAATCACTGAGTCTATCATAACACGGTTTATCGTATGCGGGTGAAGCAATCACGTACAATCGTTTCCACGTTAACCATCACATAATCAAATTCAGAAACAACTGAGACTTCCCAGTAAACGTCATGTTTCTCAAGTAGCTTTTGGGTAATAAATACCAACCGGAAACGTCGACATGGAAGCTTTATTTCCCTTGTTCTTGTTGTACCAGCAAACCATTCGAGGAAAATCTTTAATCCACACTTATTGGTGCTCAGCCTCTGGACCACCATAATTGCTCAACAAAAGCAAGCCAACCTAGGTCCTCCCGCGTATTGAAGCTGCGCTTGTTGAAGTTGATAGTCGTTTCGCATAAAAGGATTTGTTCCAAGGGAACACATTAAAATTAATAATGGGGATGAGTTCTTCCAACTTTTTTAGTATGGTCTTAGAAACCTGTACTGGGAATTCTATGCTACCAAACTTGAGTACTGTCGGTATTGTCGAGGCTGATTTGCAAGATCGTACGCAGGATACAGGGCCCATAAGATAGCCCATTCACAATCACCGGCTGTCATAATTTTTCACGTTTATCACTGTCAACGGTGGAACATACTTTGGTGTTGGAATATAATTTGATCCGTGGAGAGGCTTGTACGAGGATATATGAAGCTGAATTTGCAACTGTCTTTAAAGCATTCATCCTGAACCTCCTCCGGAGAATTTATCAAACCTTTCAATGATCTTTTCTTAACCTTGTTAATTTCATGATGATGTTCTTGGTGTTTGTATAGTATAAAATTACACAGACACCACTATGAAATGAGGTTATAGGTGACGCGAGCCTCCTTTGGTTAAAGAACCAGGCATGATAAATTCCGCACGAACAACAATGTCCACCTTTAATCTGGACGTTGATTCAACTCCCGGACGCATAATCGAGAGAAGATTCACAGTATCGCTGCTTTGTTCGTATATGCTTGGGATGATTGCCTTGTAATCTTCGAGATCGCGAGAGCGGTTTGGGAACTTTGATTAATTGAATACCATACACAACAGCCTCTTCTGCGATAGTACTTGCGATACGATGACAGTTTTGTTCATCAACTACGCACGTGCTTTATCGGCCCGCCTGACCCATGAAGGAAATTTGACATGTAACTTTGCTACTGTTTCACGAAGCTTTATCATGGCTAGACGTGGTTTGTCAGTATAGTTGCCTTTACAGCACCTATCGGAATCCTTATTCCACGTTATCGCACGGATTGTTTAGGTTGATTTACAGTCGTCATAGCCATATATAATAGATAAAACATTGTCTAATTGTTTATTCCGGCAATGCATTTTTATGGTATTTTTCTCGGAAACCGAAATTGCATCAATTCTGGATATTATTTAACTGACTTCATTGTATTTGTCTTCAACGACATCGTTGGGGTTTTCCTAGACAACAGTTTCCATGTTCGTGTTGGCAAGTCTTCACCGCCGCTTGCAGTAATACTCGGCGACAGATCCGCATGGTCGGCAAAGCTGATTACGTGACTTTATTCCGATAACATATATAAGGCATGATCGAATACTGGACCAATGTTGATTAAGGCGGTTTGAATTTGCAGCATCAATTGAGCCCCTAGAGTGTCAAACAGCATCTTAGAAAACTCAGTATTTGTCTCAAAGATATGCTTGTTTCATTGTTATAATCAACATTGATTGTACTTCATCAGATCTGACTCGACATTTTACGTACGACTCAACCTGAACTCGACTTTGCTTCAGTTAATGATGAAATATATAATTTTCAGCGAAAGTGATTCGAATATGAAATGTCTGGACGAAGAGTGACATGGTGACCGACTAGGCAACCGAGAACTCTTAACACGTTAAAGAAAATAACTCATATAAACTTAACAGCACTGGCACAAAAATGCAATGCACCCATACAAATTTATTGATTGATTTTAGAATTATCATCCATCACTTATTTTTCGAGTGCTGATAATTATAATGTACATGACTCGTACAATCAATATTAATTATCACATACATGGTTACATGCGTTTATCAGAGCTGACATATTGGGATGGCAATTCTTTGTCGCAAAGTATTATATTCCATCAATAATAATTTGAGTCATTTTAACATTGGTTGCTGTCAGTTTAACTCTCTTGCATAAGAGAGCTTAAGTTAGGAAATTTTCGATTCCTCTTTGAGAATTATAGACAAGCAGAATACTCAATTTCCTGACTTAGTCTGACTTATACAGGAGACAGTATACTGCCGAGAGAGAGGGTCGCAAAGCAATAATAACAGTGAAACAACTATCTGGATTCAGACACCTGCATTGATCTGGTGTATAACATTATATTGGAACACCCAGTGGAAGATTTGCTTGGGAGCCCACGAGGGTTAAATACGTGGATGCACACGTGTGTAAAAACTTATCAGTTAAAAACGTTATTTGGAATCTCAAAAAAGGTTTCTGGGCCTGAAGATTTGCAATTGGCCAGTCGGTCTCAAAATCCCATTGTTATGCTACTCCGGATGATACTTATATTATAGAAATAGAATTCAACCCCTTAATAATCTAAACGCTCATTACAAACAGCCAGATGTGTTTTTATCATATTCTTGCTTATGGAAGCTGATGGTTATGTTCACTAACACAAACACGAATTCGATTTGATCCATGGACAGATTATCTAGCTCTTTTAACACGGGTGTGAAACTATATAGTACCACAACAATTGTAAATAAAACTTCAAGAAAAGGCGACACTTGACCACATGCAAAATTAACAGAGCGTAAACATCATGCAATCATTTTAAGTTTCACATACTCCTAGTACTTGTACGGAAACATTGCTATACAAATCTTATAGAGTATACACGTGGCAATGACTGAGTTAACTTTGCCAAGAATCGTGGGTGACATCAGTAAAGCCAAACGCGTCAGCTTCGCTAGCCAAGGTTCCGATATGTTAACCCTATTTTCATCTTGGGGGATTGAAGAGATCTTTCAGGGCTTCGGGTCTGTGAATTTCATTGGATGCGTACGCATCCAATCAAAATCAAGCTGTTCAAATTTGAACACTGTTCCTACATGATCGAGACAAGGTTAGCATAAAACTGGAATGGATTCATAAATAAGCAATTTTCCATTAAAGTTCCTCCGTTCCCTCAGATACACATATAATGGCTTCTCCCTGGTACTCAGTCATACTTTCGATGTTAAACTTACAAAGTATCCTTTAGAATGCAATTGCCTCCACCGTTTTCGGCCGACGTACAATACAGCGCTTTATGCGGTATTGGTTAGTTGGCATCACAGAAATACTAAGGGAGACAACCCATGAACTCCAATAGACGTCGTTAGGACAAAGCACTGAAAAATCTGTTCGATCCGCTAAGGTGTAGATATGGTTTACAAATCGGAACCTTGGCTAGCGAAGATGCAGCTTTCACAGTTGTTCGCATTTAACTCCGAGGTCATTCCTACAGATCATAACGCGAATTGTATGCCGATGCAAAAAAAAAATACCATCGTCAGCACTCCGATAAGTAAAAGAAATGGGATAATATAATAACTAAGTATGTCGTGACGGATGAGTTTTCTAATTCATGATATTCTTGGAAATTAAAATTTTCATTCGTGGATATATTGCATGTGTTGCAGTTAACAGTGCACAATGATAATCTACATGGAAATCTTCTTGTGGATGAACGAACCACACTGGTAAGTGTAGGAATTTTCATTTGCTTACAATGTTTAATTCAACTGGGACACTTTGGGGATGTTTGACAAAGTCTGAAGAACGCAGGTCTGACATGACACATTTCTTGTTATTGCCGTCTTTGCGGTAGCTCGTGAGAGAGAAGGATTTCTGTAACCAGTTATGTGTAAAGTCTGTCTGCCTGAACAGTGTTTTCTGTTATAGCTCAGTAAATTTTTAGGTCAGCGTCATTAAATTTTGCTAACAGCACCTAATTCAATTCACACGAAGTATTCAAAACTAATTAGGCACTTTTAGCTACATCTAATGACGCTGACCTGAACATTTACTGAGGTAGGCCTATAGATAGGATAAAATTCATCAGGGTATGTGTAACTAACTAACATATAAGAAAATAGCTCGACTTTTTTGTGTGGTCATGTCTGTCTCTTTCAAAATGTTTTGTATGTTGTGTTATCAAAGTTGAAGAGACCTTAAGTTGTTATATGGTTGTTTATGTTTTTGTTATATGTCTGTTGTTGTTTGATTTTATAACAACGTGTCGGGAAAAGCAGAAGACAACAAGGGTTTCTTTTTTTAAAAGTAGTTCCTAGCACGTGGACACCATGACTGAGATGACCTGACTGAGACAAGCAGACTCAGATATGGAAAGTAAGGTCAGCAAAACAGCTAGGTTTCTCTGTCGCATGGGTGAGAAATAATTCTCTCATAGCGGCCAGTAGATTTGGTGGAGGGAGAACCTTGGAAGACCCAGGGAAAACCACCAACCAGCTGTAAGCTATATTACTCAGACTATACGAACTGGGCATGAATTTGCCAATCCTTCTTTCAATTTATTTAAAATTATCTCTCGCAAAAGATAATTTACTAACATTATCGGCTGTAAATAATCATACCGCGCAAAAGACTTCATTATTAGAAACACGTGCTAACAATGATATTTTTTGACAGTTTTTGCACCGGCTTCTTTGTACTAATATTCTTGTATGCTATTTTGCTACAATGCATTCTATTTTTTATTGCAGATGAGAGCTGAAAGGTGCACTTCATAATGGATGTTTGAACAGCCTATTTATTACCTAGAGTTTACTAATTGTATTGTTCCGCACTGATACATGTTTGACTCGTGAATGGAATACTTCATCTGCATTTTTATTTATATGTATATGTGTGAAGTAAATTTTTTAATGCATACATAAATTTGTTATTAAAATTACATTTTTTACTCTTGTTCCCAGTTACATTTTTCTAAACAATTATAATAGCTGACAAAGATATTTTGGGACTATGAAATTTAATTGTTGAATTTTACTTTCTATCGATCGTGCTATTTACCTGTGACTATGAGACAAAGCCTATAACATATACATACAAGTGGTCATAATCATAAACACAGTTCAATTATAAAGCATGAATACATTTTATGACGCATATATAAGGTTTTTTAAATAAATTATATATATATATATATATATATATATATATATATATATATATATATATATATATATATATATATTAACTTATGAATAAATACAGATAATCAGTTTTATTAATATTTTTATTTTGTATAATGCACATTTGAATAAAATACATATATATATCTTGATATTGTTACGTATTGGCTCGTTTAAAGTAACATAAAGAACAGAGCGAAGACAACAAGCTTTGTAAATTTTAACAAAAATCATTTATTTCTTTAGAAAACACGGTGAAAAAGTGAAAATATGAAATAGGACTTACGATTTGCGAAGAAAATCCAAACTTTGTCCTAAAATGGTGAAAAACACATAAGTCCTGTAAATAAACAGTTCTAATTAAAGTAGTCTGAATCACAATTCCGTTCCAAGATGGCGGATGATGACGTCAGACGAAGGTTTTACACAAATGTCCAGAACTTTCACTGTGAATCACAATTTGTACTGTTCTGTTCCAATTTAGAATTAATTTAACTAAATGTCTTTGTCCAAAGTCGGTTGTATAGTTCTCCAGGGAAAATAATTATTATTTAAAAGATAGATGAAGTGCAGCTATCATCAGTAACAAAACACATGTTGTTCTACAGTCGTTCTACAGACGTACAAACGAACGACTCTTTCCAGCACAAAAGAATGTCTTCTTCTCAAGGTATTAGAAACTCTATAAGATGTTACAATGTGGCTCTCTAAGGTGTTAAAATATTACTCTAGACTATTTCGCAGGTACCTGAGTATATAAAGCGAACTAAAACGTCATTCCATGTATACGCACGAAGAACACATGGAGATTTCGAAATATCGCCACATCGTAGTACAAAATGTCAACAAGTATTATTAGAAATGACCGTGGTCACTACCAATCATTTACATAGATTTTGCCGACTGTTTACTTGAATCGACATACCGACACGTAAAAATCGTGCTCACGCGAGTCACATTTACGTTCTAAATAAACACGTTTCTATCAAAATGTCAGACCCTGCGAACATAATCATCATCATAATAGTAATCATATTTAATGATATAAAAATTAAATAAAAATAATTCAAATTTTAACACACATGTAATTGAACTACACGGTCGCAACAATATATTATTGACGAATGTTCACTATCTTTTGTGAACTCAAATTATATAATAAAAAAATTATTTAAAAATTATGGTGTGCATAATACTTATAATCATAAAATAAATAAGTTTTCCATAAATAATTAATCGTAATATATTCAGAATTAATTTAAAATGCCCTTTCGTTTTTAAGGAATTATTAAACTTATTTTTATGATATTAGTTTATACTTTCACTAGCTAAGTTATTCAGTAAAATAGAATAATATAGAAATATTCTTAACTATTTGTAAACAGGGGACATAATTAAAAAAAAATTCGATTAATGAATGT
>JAECUM010029445.1:0-11464 GCA_016617855.1 Megalonaias nervosa | reverse complement strand
TGTGTGTGTGTGTGTGTGTGTGTGTGTGTGTGTGTGTGTGTGTATCACAATAGTCAAGTGAGAGATTCATATACTCATAAAGCAGATTTGACACATAAATGAAACAACGAAATTATTTCCGAAGACTTTGTAATTATTTATTTTCAATACCATAGGCTCTTTTCAAGCCCCAATATGTGACGTGATGAGTTCAAAATTGACGAAAAAGGTCACATTTTCGGAATCACGTCATGACGTGTTCTCACTTCATTTTCAATTAGTTTCAAATCGAAGTTTAGTGTAAATGCCATTATGGAGAAAGATGATATACCATATGATTCGACCGTTGTTAACGGTAACGGAAGAGTTAAAATGCAGTTAACAATATTCGTTACAAACATTTTAGTAGCATCATTATAATAGCAATTTATATCAAACTAACGTATAACTGGAAACTATGACACACCGATGTTCCGTTTATTTTCTATTTGAGATTAAACATTGATTCTAGTTTCTATCACCATCTATAGAAAGAAACATGGATTGAAACTCATTTAGTCTGCCAGTAATATAAGTTTCCTGTTCAAATGTTTATTCGTCACAATCTAACGTTAGTTACATATATTGATACTGATATTGATTCAAGATGGCCGCTATCGCTTAACCGGCTTGAGGCAGCTGTCCGGATTTTTGTGCCGTTTTCATGATCTGTGCGCTTGTTGTCTGTCTTCGTCAGCGTTATTGTGTTCATCATGCACTGGCTGTTCTTTTCGAATGTGTTTCTTCATCTTCTTATATTGGAAACGAGAAAAATTAGACTTTTTCTCAGCTGTCTTGCTCCACTGTTGCGGCTTCCTTTGTTATCGAACAAGCCGGCATCACGTGATACTCGCCAGTCCACCCGTTTATGCTATGATGGATCCTCATTAATTGCGTTAAATGGCCACTCCTTGGCTCTCCACACTACATTGTGCACTAGACTAAACGACCTGGGACTACATTCATCATTCCATAACTGTAAACGGAAGCGAAAAAAGAAGCGTTGTTTCAAAGCTGGCCGGCGTAGAACAGGAAGAATTCCAGTTATCTCCCTTTCGCCCTTTCCGGCGCAGAAATTTAAAAATTCGGCCGTTAATTTAGACAACCTAATCCAAATTCCAATTAAATCGTCAACCTTTGTGTCAGCTATCGAAGAGATACCACTGCGCATCGCATTATTCAATGCCCAATCAGTAGGACCATCGGAAAAGCGCACAGAAATAGTTAATTTTATCAACGACCAGAATATCGACGTCTTTTTCCTGACAGAAACATGGCTAAAAACATCAGGCGATGAACCCAAGTGCGTGGATCTAACACCCACCGGTTACTCCATCAAGTCGTTCCCCCGCCACTCTCGCGGAGGTGGAATTGCTGTCATCGCAAAGACCTCCTTGATCAACCGTCTTAACTACACAACAACTTTCAATTTCGACCACACATCGTTTGAACTAGTCCAAACTACACTCGCACTGGAACAAAGGTCAGTCCACTTTTTCTGCCTCTACCGCCCTCCTCCTAGTAGAAAAAACAAGCTGACAGAATCTCTCTTTTTGGAGCAGTTTCCGAATCTCCTGGAGTATGGAAATTCGATAGGTGGCAACCTGATTATTCTTGGAGATTTTAACTTTCACTTTGACTGTCCTGGAAACCCATGCACATCGAAACTCCTAGATTCCATTCGCGTTTTCAACCTCAAACAGTCAGTTAGCCAACCCACCCATAAACATGGTCACATATTAGACTGGATTCTTTACAGACCTGATGATAATATTCTTCAGTCCTCCCTGGTGTCCCACGAACTTTCATCAGATCACCTCTGCATTATATGCCATCTTGACGTATCAGTCCCTAACCCTCCACCTTTATTCGCTACTAAGAGAAACCTCCGTATGATAAACAGAACCAAACTAATGCATGACATCCAAGCAAACCTAACAACTAGCTTACCCACTACAGCAGAACAACTTGATAACTGCCTGCGTTCATTGCTCGACAAACATGCCCCAGCAACCAAGTGCAGAGTAGCAATTCAGAAGTGTTCTCCGTGGTATAGCAGTGTTAGGGACCAGCTTCGCACTGCTAAAAGAGACCGCCGTAAAGCTGAGAGGCTTTGGCTTTCCACCAGACTCACTATTCATAAGCAGATCTATGATGCCGCTAAGAAGAATGTCACAAACATAGTCCATGCAGCTAAATCAGCCCACTACAGTACTAAAATCATGGAAAGTTCCAGCTGCAAAGAGCTATTTGAGATTACTAACAAGCTGATGTCAAGGAACAAATGTACACCACTTCCAGCTACCTTCTCTCTAGTCGACCTTCCGGACCTGTTTGCAAATTTCTTCCGTGACAAAGTACAAACCATCAGAGATAAACTTGACAACACAATTTCAGTTGACTCGTCGTCACCATACAGTTGCGATACAGAATTTCAGCGGCAACCGTTAGCAGCATTTGAACCTGTCTCTATGGATTTAGTACGTACAGTCGTGATGAAGAGTGCACCAAAGTCATGTGAACTGGATCCGATCCCGACGTCACTGCTGCTAGAGTGCTTGGATCCAATACTGCCTTCACTAACTGATGTTATTAATACCTCTCTCTCAACTGGCGAATTCCCATCATTTTACAAAACTGCCATTGTAAAGCCTCTGCTGAAGAAACCAACACTCGACCATAATGATTTAAAGAACTACCGCCCAGTTTCTAATCTGCCATTCATGTCAAAAATCTTAGAAAAAGTTGTTCTATCCCAACTTGTATCTCATCTGAATTCAAACAGTCTTTTTTAGCAATGTACAGTCTGCATATCGCCCTTGCCACAGTACTGAAACTACTCTTCTGAAAGTAGTCAATGACCTTCTCTCTGCTTTGGATGGCGGAAAGATTACAGTCCTCACTCTCCTTGACTTGTCTGCAGCATTTGACACTATAGACCATGATATATTACTTCACCGTCTCCAGCATGTATTTGGCATTCATGATACGGCCTTACTATGGTTCAAGTCCTACTTGGTCAACAGGACACAAATTGTGTCCGCAAATGGAAAACACTCCAGCCCAGTTGATCTATGCTGTGGTGTTCCACAGGGGTCTGTTCTTGGACCTGTTCTCTTCATTCTATACACTCAGCCACTCTCAAGTGTCATAGATCATCATCCAGTGTCTCACCAATTGTATGCTGATGACACCCAAATATACAAATCTAGCCATCCAGCTGAAGTTGAAGCTACCATCCAAGGCGTAGAGAGGTGCATTTCCGATGTGAAATCATGGATGACATGTAACAAGCTGCAGATGAATGATGATAAAACTGAAGCCATCCTGATTACAACACAAAGACTTTCTCATTCACATCCTTTACCTCAGACAATAAATATCAGCAACACCAACATTAAATTCACACAGTCAGTACGAAACCTAGGTGTTACTCTTGACAGTACTCTCTCATTGCACCAACATGTCATGAACATATGCAAGGCTGCATATCTTGAGCTGAGACGCATCAGCTCCATTCGCAAGTATCTTTCAGTTGATGCCACTAAAACACTTGTGTGTTCCTTAGTACTTTCAAGACTGGACTATTGTAACTCAATTCTGTCTGGTTCGTCTCAATATCTACTTCAGAAACTTCAAAAAGTTCAAAATACAGCTGCTCGAATCATCCTTAGAGTACCACGATCAGAGCACGCCTCTCCCCTGCTCTGTACCCTACACTGGCTATCCATACGATCCAGAATTAAACACAAAATTTGTTCTCTGTGCTACGTTTCACTGACGGGCTCCAGTCCAACATACCTATCTGACCTCACCCATGTGTACACACCTGCAAGATGCTTACGCTCCTCTTCTGACACTCGTATTCTCATCATTCCCACTATGAAGATGAAATCATGTGGACAACGCTCTTTTGCATACCAGGGCCCAGCAACGTGGAACGAATTGCCCACTGCACTTAGACACAAAGACCCAGTGATCTCATTCAAGAGCGCTCTTAAAACTCACCTATTTCAACTGCAAGAACAGACTTAAAGACCTAATAATGTATCCTTGCCTTAAATATTTACAGCATATTTTCTGTTTCTACTTTCGTGGTGTTTGTTTTAATTTTGTAATCATATCATTATATATGTTTTTTAAGTGTTGTCAAATGTTGTAAAGCGCTTAGAGCTTCTAA
Organism: Megalonaias nervosa; assembly: GCA_016617855.1. Taxonomy (NCBI): domain Eukaryota; kingdom Metazoa; phylum Mollusca; class Bivalvia; order Unionida; family Unionidae; genus Megalonaias; species Megalonaias nervosa. The sequence goes on along the minus strand of JAECUM010029445.1, from coordinate 7,266 downwards.
AGATTAGGCGCTATACAAAGTCCTCATTATTATTATTATTATTATACAACAATATGATCAAAAAATTGGCCCTCTTCTAGCGATCAACTAACCGTCGGAACTGTTTTACCTTCATCTCCACCCGGTGTTGACTATGCATGTGTCTTATAAACGGCAACGAATCGTACTAAAGAAGGTTTACGTCAATCTCAGGCAAGCACATATTTATCAGAAAACAGAAAACTGGCACCAGGTTAACAATAATCAATTCAGTACAACATGTCCCACCAGATTTTGAGTAAGCTTTTAGGCTGTTTGCGACATAATACATTTAAAGGTTTACTTCATGCAGAAACAGCCATGTAGAGTTTTGCAAACACAACGGTTTTTGTGTTTTATTTGTTTGTTTTCTCTATGTTTTGTATATGCCTTTGAAAAAGACTCATTAAGAGTCGAAAGCGCTCAGGCTAGTTAGATACTAGTCTTGCACTGTTCGTCGTCAGTTTATTACATTTATATATATATATATATATATATATATATATATATGCTATATATATATATATATATATATATATATATATATATATGTATATATATATATATATATATATATATATATATATATATATATATATATATATATATATATATATATATATATATATATATATATATATATATATATATATATATATATACTGATTTACTACCTCTCGCAAAAGATCATATGACGCTTAATTTTCTTTTGATTTTTTGTTTTGGAAAATGAAATGTCTATGTACAAATTAATTGCTTCATTCTTAGTTGTATCGACAAGTAAACCCTTCCAAATATTCTTCATGAATTTAAAGATCATTTTGAATAAAAAAGAAGTATTTTGTAGTTAATGCTTTGTTAGTTGCATTGGCGTGCTAACTAAATTTACAATAAACATGTCTCTACAGTACATTTTTTCCTTCTTATTATTGTATTTTCTTTTATGTCCATATTGCATGGAAACTTCTTGCAAGAGATTTACTCTATCCAGCTGTAACGGTTTGATATTCAGATAAGAGGTCTGTCTGTTAGCATATTTGGATGGGAAAACTTGTTATTCATTTATGGGGTTTAAACATAGTTTTCAGACAATATCAAATGACAAATCAAGTTAAACTTTAGAAAAGCACTACAAATTAATGAATGAGCCTCTAATAACTGGTTATAAAATGCCTTCAAGTTTTCCAAACGGTTCAAATTATATGAAACTATTAATTGGGAAAATAAATGAGGGTGTAGTCTTATTATTGTTATAAAAGTCCCAAATCTCTTTTTTAATGAAATATCGGGGCTTTATTAACCAGGTATGTTAGTCTAATGATAAAAAAGCAACAACAATGAAACATCCAAACAAACAAAGAAACTATGATCGTTATCTGGATCCGTTATACAAACGAAAGGCAACAATCACGAGCATATACTTAGCAGTTAAAAGTAATCTTCCTTATGTGGCTTATTTACAATAATTTAGTCATTAATAATTCACTATAAAATCTGTCTCTGATGGTGCAATGACTTCATTCACTTTAACCCGTACCTAGCCCTAATTGGTGTCGGCGCTCGCGTCAGTGTTGCAACGACATGTGCCTGTGGCATTATCGAGAGAGAAAGAGGGGGCAGTTGCTACCTGCTTAAAATTTTTTCATATTTCATGTTGATTAACTTCGAAAACTCAAACCGCGTACACTCGAGAATCATGGATCACTTAAAGTCATATATTGATTGCGACCATACAAATACCATTTAAAACTTTAAACTTTGTCAAGTTAGCAGACTCTCAGCATAGTGTTGCATGTATCAAGGACAAGAGTATTGGAACTAAGTTTTATGATTAGTGGATTGGCTAAGAAATCCTTGTTTCGAGATGATCTTTTGTCAATAATATAATACTGTACTGAAAATCAGGTTTGATATTTTCCCACTTAAATATAGAACCATGTTGCTATGAAGTTTATTCTGCATTGGTTCTAAATCGAAGAATGCTATAAGTGTCAGATTATGTTGCCGTAAGCTTAATACTAAAACATAATACGATCGAATTAATTTAATACGAAAGGAAAAACACATCTTGGTCATAAAAACTTATAAAATGTCTTAAAGCACCATTCGTGTTCACGAAGAAATTTAAAGACAAATGAAAGCCTATTACACGATAGGTACTTTTCTTAATGGATTTATTGAAACAAAAGAAGATTAGCACACGCAAGATTCAGTAGCATACTTAAAGTAGTCTAGTTGAAGAGAATCAGAATCAAAACTTGTCGAACGATTTTCTTTTAAATTTATCAATGTTATCATTAATCTCGTGAAATGTACAAATTCATTATCTCTACGTGCAGTTTCTGTCGTTTTCAAGTCAGCCAATACTTAAAACATTCGTGTTTGTTTCTTGAGGTGTGGTGGGTTTCTTTTTTTTTCCCTTTACTTGAATTAAGTATCTCACAACAATGTCATTGCAACATTACAGTAATGTTTTGCTGACATGTCACGTTACCCACATCATTGGCTTGGGTAGAGCCTTTTCTAGTCTCTTAAAAAAAAGTATTTCCAAAATGAATTTTTACTGTTTAACTTCTTGGCATAGAAGTCATCTATATATCAAGTGTCTCACATCATCTTAAGGCATAATTAAACTGAACCCTGAATTTCATCATCATCTCGCATACCAAAACCATACCTATGCTTACCGTGATCACGCCATAAGATGCAATAATCCCGACCTTCTTTATGCAAATCTTTCATAGAAGCAATCCATCCCATTATCACATAATTTGTAGAATACGCAATGTGGGCAGCATTATTAATAGCATCTGGTAGGACCTTTACAACAGCACGCTACAATATATCAACAGCCTACCTATCCTCAACATGAAAACAATTTACATCACGGTATAACACAGCTTCATACTGCGACAATACACAATAAGTAATTGGTCACTCATGCATGCCCAGTAATGAAATCTGTGACCCATGCCTGCTTGATTTGCACATAGGTCAGCATTTCAAAACTGCATGTTAACCTATGACAGAATCTTCGTGAATTTATATTTGAAGATGTTTTGGATTAACATATGATCTGTTTGGATTTGTATACATTAGAAGGTTCAGTTCTGACAAATAAATGAAAGTACTATGTAGGGAAAATAATGTTGATCTGATTTACAAGTCGTATGGATTGATCGCTGACGGACAGGTAGGCAAGTGTAATACTAAGTGCCAAATGAGTTTTTGTGATAAAAGGGATAAAAGGAAATAAAACTGGAATACAAATGGAATGGAAGCATCAAATAGTGGTTTTGGCCGAGGAACCAAACAACTTCCTGAAAATACACACATGTAAGAGGAAAACGAAAGGAAAAATATCAGTTCAGATTATTGGGAACACTTACCACTTTGCGAGTTGAAACAAATTGACATTCAGTATAACTGAGAAAGAAATAAAATGTTAAAATCCGTCTTACATGGATTTTTAAAATATAGCGTCTTTAATTATAACTGATGAAACGAGTGTCTTCTTGTATTTTTTAAAATACAAAATCGACAATATTATCCGGTCATAGAAAATTTTGTTCTTATACGATCGCTGAAACAGCCAAATGTTTATTCGTTTGTTTGCTTCTACTGTCACTAGTAATTTTAAGCTACGCATACTAACCGTGGAAAATTGACTTCAGCATTTTGTCATTGTTCAGTCAATTGAAATAAATAAGTTTGGCAATATCTATATTTTTATTCCTTTAAAATCTAATTTAAACAATACTATCATTTAATTGTATAATTTCCTGACTGCACAATATTCCATTTAAAGGCAAATTTCATGGCAATATATATTGCGCCATTTTAGCAATGGGGTCAGAGATCAGCAAAATTTAAACTCACGCAGATAATTGGAATTTAAAATTATCTATGGTTATAAAAAAGATATCATGAAATTTAAACACACAAGTTTCCGAAAATCGAAAATAAACATTATTTGGCAGTATAATATATCTCTTTATATGGTAGCATTTCCTAAATCGGAATCTTTTCAAAACATGTCTTACTTGGCGATGATTTACCAATGCCCATGGTCTCCGTCATATTGTCAATAGTGTGCGTCCTTAGTTTATATTGATAGTTCAGACTGGGTGTGTAAATGCATCTTCGTTGTTCATGAGGTACCAATGTCCACGGTCTCCGTGATATTGTCAATAATTTGCGTCCTTGGTCTGTATTGAAAGTTCAGACTAAAGATGTAAATACGTCTTTGTTGTCCATGATGTATCAATGTACACAGTCTCCTTGATTTCTCAATGGTGTGCGTCCCTAATTTGTATCGATTGTTAAGACTAGACCACATGTGTAAACATGTCCCCGTTGGTCATAATGTAAAAGTATCCACGGTCTCCATGATTTTGTCAAGAGTGTGCGTCCTTAGTTTGTATTGATAATTCATACTACATGTGTAAATGCGACAGCATTGTTCATAAGGTACCAATGTTCACGGTCTCCGTGATATTGTCAATAGTGTGGATCCTTACTTTGCATTGATGCTTCAAACAAAATGTGTAAATGCGTCTTCATTGTCCAAGACGTACCAATGTTTACAATTTCCGTGATTTTATTAGTAGTGTGCATCCTTAATTTGTATTGGTAGTTCAGACTAGAGGTGCGAGTCTACGTTTTCCGTAACGTTGCAATGTCCACGATCTCCGTGATATTGTCAATAGTGTGCGTACTTAGTTTCTATTGATAGGTCAGACTATATGTGTAAATACATCTTCGTTGCCCATGATTTCCACGGTCTTCGTGATTTTGTCAATAGTGCGTGTCCTTAATTTGTGTTGATAGTTCAGACTAGACTAGATATGGAAACAGGTCCTCGTTGGTCATGATGTACCAATATCCGCGGTCTCCGTGATTTTGTAAATAGTGTGCGTCCTTAGTGTGTATTCGTAGTTCAGACTAGATGTGTAAATGCGTCTTCCTGGCCCATGACGTACCAATGTTCACGGTTTCCATGATTTTGTCAATAGCGTGCGTCTTTACTTTGTAATGATAGCTCAGCACAGATGTTTGAATGCGTCTTCGTTGTTGATGAGGCACCAATGTACACGGTGTCCGTCATTTGTCGATAGTGTGCGTTCTTAGTTTGCATTGATAGTTCAGACTAAATATGTAAGTGAGTCTTCCTTGTCCATGACGTATCAATGTCCACGGTCTCCGTGATTTTGTTAATAATGTAGGTCCTTAGCCTGTACTGATAATTCATGCTACATGTATAGATGATTCATCGTTGTTCATAAGGTGCCAATGTCCACGGTCTCCCTGATTTTGCCAATAGCGTGCATCCTTACTTTGTATTGACAGTTCACACTAAATGTGTAAACCTGCCTTCGTTTTCCATGATGTACCAGTGTTCACAGTCTCAGTGACTTTATCAGCAGTGTGCGTCCTTAGTTTGTATTGACTTTAGATACTAGATGTGTAAATACGTCTTCGTTGTCCATAACGTTCCAATGTCCACGGTCTCCGTGATATTGTGAATAGTTTGTAATGATAGTTCAGACTAGATGTTTAAATACCTCTTCGTTGACCATGACCTATCAATGTCCACGCTCTCTGTGACTTTGTCAATAGTGTGCATCCTTAATTTGTGTTGATAGTTCAGAATTAATGTGTGTGTCCTTAATTTATATTGATAGTTTAGACTATGTGTGAAAGCTTCATGCATGTTCATGAGGTATCAATGTCCACGGTCTCTTTGCTATTGTCAATAGTGTGAGTCCTTACTTTGTATTGATAGTTCAGACCAGATGTGTAAATGCGTCTTCGTTGCCCATGACGTTCCAATGTCCACGGTCTACGTGATTTTGACAATAGTGCGCGTCCTTAATTTCTATTGATAGTTCAGACTAAACTAGATATGTAAACATGTCCTCGTTGGGTATGATGAACCAATGACTAAAGTTTCGGTGATTTTGTCAGTAGAGCTCGTACTTAATTTGAATTGATAGTTCAAATAGACTAGATGTGGAAACATGTCTTTGCTGTTCACGAGGTAATATTGTCCACGGTCTCCGTGATTTTGTCAATAGTGTGCGTCCTTAGTTTGTTTTCATAGTTCAGACTAGAAATGTGAATATGTTCCCGTTGTCCATGACGTACTAATGTCCACGGTCTCCGTGATTTTGTCAGTACTGTGCATCCTTGATGTCAAATGACTGTTTAGACAAGATGTGTAAATATGTCCTCGTTGGTCATGACGTACTAATGTTCACAGTCTCCATGCTTTTGTTAGTCGTGCGAGTCCCTTGTTTGTACTAATTGTTTAGACTAGAGGTGTAAATAACTTCTCCTTGTCCATGATTTACGAATGTCCTCATTCTTCATACTTTCTCAATAATTGTGGTGGTCCTTAGCTTGTTTTTATAATTTTCTGTCTGTGGAAACGTGTCTTAGTTGTCCATAATGCGTGCAGTTTCTTTTTTGTCAACAGTTATGTGTATCCTTTGTATTGATATTTGATTATATATGTTTAAAAATACCTGTTTCGATTATGATACACCATAATCGATAGTCTTCATGATTTCTGAAAATCATTGTTTTCCTTCGTTAAAGATTAGTACAGACAATCAGTGTAAAGAGTTCGTTAAATTCTTAGGTCAAATTTAACAAACCGTCTGAGTTCACATTAGCTATTGTGAAACAATTAAATCAAATTCAATCATAATACCGACAAGGAAAATCAATTTCAGATTTCATGAATTACATGATGGTTCAAGATGTTGTAGAATAGGTTCAGATAATCTATAAATTGTTCTTGATATTATCAATTTATGCACACTTACAATCTAACAATACATGCTTTGATACATGAGCATATTAAGAATCTACGTACTGTACTTCCGTCTAAACACATCTATGAACAGCATGTAATCACCAGCTTGTCACATTCTTGGACGAAGTAACAATTAAAGACTGATGCATTAATTAGAGACAGGATAATCATATTGTGATCTGCCTTTTATTCTGGAAACGGTTAAAGACATTTCTGAGATGAAGAAAAAAAACGAATCACAATTATGTCTGAGTGCACCAACCCTCTTAGTCTGAACAGTTTATGTACGGCTTAATAATGTTTCTCTTCATCTTCATTTCGCAAGATTATGAGAGTCACAACTGGCCTTGACGTCACATTACAGTTTCCATGTTGTGGTCAATAGTTATGTGTGTCCTTAGTTTGCATGGATTATACAGAATATTTGA
>JAECUM010029444.1:0-45751 GCA_016617855.1 Megalonaias nervosa | reverse complement strand
ATATATATACACACATACAAATATATATATATAATCGCCTGTAAGAAGATCGTTCATAGAGGAATAAGCGTGAAAACTTGTAAGTATTTGACAAAAAATTGCTAACCATTTCACAGGAATGAAAATGAATTTGTGACATTATTCAGAACATGGTAAATGACCCCACATCCTATCTTGATGAAGAGGATGGAGGTAAAAAAAATCACCGGTTCGTCAAAACGGCATGAACCAGTAATGCTTTTGTTATTCGTCTTACCCAGTATCATTATCTTGTCTTCAAATAGAACAGGGACTGATGGCAATTGCAGGTATGTGAAACAATTTATTTTCGTACTTATGTTCTGGATTATGATTCTTCTCTCACATTTTGTTATATTTTATTCTCAGAAATATTGGATATTTAAATGTATAACCGATTGAATTATCAGCTTATTTTACTAGCTGTTTAACGTTTATATTCTGCTCTAACAATAACATAATTCGCCTTCTCAATTCAAGAAATAGTACATTAAGAAAAATTACATGTTTTGCGCATTGTTGGATTGGAATTCGGCTCGTCTTCGACGGGAAGCGGCCGTACTTATCGATTGACTATGCAATCGTCTAAGGAAATACTCACATTTCTTGGTCACATTACTTATCAGTGCCCATTGGCGGGCAATGGGAACATATGATACTAAGTTATTTCCAAAAACTTATCAAGATTATTTCCCTCAGAAAATCCAGTAATTCACGGCCTAGCATAATAATAATAATAATAATAATAATAATAGGAACACGAAGAAGAAGAAGAAGCAGAGTCCAATGCACACATAAAGATATACATACGTAAGAAAAATAGGTTTTGTATTTTTAGTAAGTAAAATTCCCCCCAGGTTTCGACTGCGAGTCTGTTAACATCGAACTGAGAAAGCATCTTTTCAATTGTTTTCTTGAAATCGAATATTATCTCTAATCAGCATATCGGTTATATGTGTCATTCCACAACGCAATTTTACAAAGTTCCTTTTATAATTTGCGTCAACGTGAATGCATACAATATTCATTATTACAATAAAATTTTAGTTTGCTCACGTGTTTATAGATCCTTTGCTTCTCACACATGATTACAATGTGGTACCAAATATGCTGTAATCCATTCAAGTATGCTTGAAACGATCTAACAACCGTATGTTTTTACATCCAATGCATAGATCCAAACCAGTTTAATATTTTCATTGATGATAGGCAGTAATCGATCAAGGTGTGCACAAACTGATATTTGGCAAGCAAAGTGCATTGTGTGTAATTTACTTCCGCTTTTATTCTCAGGGATTAGGACATGCGTATTAAAACAGTAGCAAAACTTGATAGTGGAAACACAGCTATAGTTTCAACTTTTGGTCAGTCCGGCTAGTTTGAGCCTGTCTCAAGTACAAGCCATAAAACAGTGAAAGGTAAGTCATTCTTGTTTACTTGATATCTTCAAACAAGATGTAGCTTTACAATAAATCTCAACTGGAGACTTACACAGAACAGGTAAAATGTTATAATTCACTGATGTTTTATAAGGTCTGAAATGCTTCAAATATGGTGGGTTTGTTTTTGCTTCCTGATTTTGGAAAATGTGGTTGTGTTTTAAACATATTTACTCAGTCGTTTATGTTATAGAATGAGTTCATTGATTTGTTTCTATACGATATGTCCGTAGTCATAATCTGACGATAAAGAACTACGTCAAGGATAAATTGGAATGTAGCCCTGGCCATTAATACATATTCAAGGTCTGTAAGCCGAAAACAAATAATCATCATACTTATTCACGTGAGATGTGTTGGTGTATCTCATCGTAAGAATGCGTGTCCCATATAATAAGAGCAAATTGACATGGATCACAGATTGTTCTACCACAGTATGCTCATAAGTATCCTACATACAGCATAACAGCGCAATTTCATATCTATTACGTAAATAAATAACCTCACAGGGATGCATTACAAAATGGCACGAATATATACTTTTATGTCGGATTACTCAAAATAAGATAAGTCCAAAAATCTTATAATCTAGGGGCTGAACTGCAATAATAGTTCAGTTTAATTTTTCGCAAATCTAGTGACTAGTATAAGTAGCTAATATTTAGAAATGGTTTACGCACTATCAGTGTATATGCGGTATTTAACAGTATCGCGGCAGGCACACAGTGTTATTGCGAGCCCGTTTATAATTATTATAAAAACATTTCTAGTTTCAGTCTGTCAACTGAGTAAAGCAGGTAATTGAATAACGTATTTCTGATTATATTATTTCACCATGAGGTGCTAGAGACAGTGAACATTAACCGTATTATTCGATGAGATAGTACTTAGATTGTTTTAACAGTGTGATATCTTTTAGTTTTGATAGTATTAGGTTGACACACCATTATCAGACTTTACTTCCTCGCATTTTCTTTCTAGAATACTTCATATTTTATCGCTTTCTGCCAGGAACATGTGTTGTGCAGTTCTGCAGAGATCTAATCACAAACTTCCCATAAAAGTAAATGGTACAGTGAAATATTTTACCTGTCGATGATTTTAAATATATTGAAAAGAGAATTATGATGTATCACGTGCAGCACGTTTATCATATACCTCCATATATATATATATATATCCATATATATATATATATCTTATATATATATATATATATATATATATATATATATATATAGGTAACAAGAATCTGAATTGCCTTCATTCTTTCTACGAAAACTCAAAAAATAAATTTCACACTTAAAATTAAAATTATGTGTTTGCTGATTCCGTGATTTTAAACCGGCACCTTTAATAGTGTTGTATACTTAAATAATGTCAAAGAACACCATAGTGTAGCAATGTGACTCTATCTATGATGATTTTGAATTTTACTTTGAAATTTTGGGGAATTGTAACAGTAGTAAATATACTAGAATGTGCGCCAATATTGAGGTGCACGGGTTGCCACGCTCAAAGGTCTTGAGGTGAGGGAGGGTGATACGATTCTATGGTCACAAACAAGTAACAGAAAAAGAAGCAAAACCGACAAGTTTTGTAAAACTTAGCAAACAATTTAATTATTAAAGTGAAAGATCAAAAATATGAGAGGAACTTACAGTGTAATGAAGCGAATCCAAGTTAGTCCTTATGAAGGTATGTAAAAGTCCTAAACGAATGTACTGGTCCTCCAAGAATCGTAACGTTGTCAAGATGGCGTTGTCCAGAAATCTTTCGAATAATTTATAACAGCTCCTATCACCACTGAACAGTCCAAACAAATGGTTTTCCTCTCCAAAATTATCTAAGTACGACATAAAATATGTCTGCAGACTTACAACAGGAACACTAAAAGTGTGAATGAAGTAGTAGATGAAGGTGATGATCCTAATCCAAAATGGGATTCTAGACCAAAAACCCCCACCCCACCACCCACCCCCTACCAAAAATTGGAAAGATGATACCAGACCTCTAGATTTATTTCATATTAAACAATGAAATATTATATATAATGTCCTATTACAAAGAGCTAATTTGTAGCGTTGGATTTAATCTAACAAACAGATTTTTTAAAAGATTTAATTCAATCAAATCAGCCTCAAGATATACTGGGATAGCACCTAATATAATAAGCAATTGTATTAAAAATGTTGGTTATCATTTATCAAGTAAATACGGATCAGTATGGTTGTTTGCTAGCGAAAACGATGAGCGAATAGCGGATTGGACAACTGATCCAATGTTATTCATCGACAACATGGTTGATATTTTATTTGATAACGATATTTCTAAACGTCTACAGTGTACGTAAGCAAGGTTCCTATCTCCGAGACCCCTCCAAAACTTTCTATGTTAACATTTTGTCACAAATATGTTAAAAAAATATTTTCACTTACCTGTTCATAAAATCCTATAACAGAATGGCTATCAAGAAAATTCTAACTGCTTTTTATATTGTTATTCTGGAAAAATATATCGCAAATAACCTTGATTTCAGTAGGCGTTTTGGGAAAATCTATTGGAAATATCTTTGACCTTGATTCCAGTAGACGTTTCACGAAAATCCATTGCAAATGACCTGATTTTGGCGTTATATTTCAGGAAAATCCATTAGAAATTCCCTATTTTTCAAAATGATTACATGATCTAGTTATTATAGAAATTACGTGTTGCATGCAATATATTATGACGCTCTGACTGATTTTTATTCACAGCAATGGCAAATATATTAGTTGTGTTCAAGTGGCAGCTTTCTTAGTGGGCTAACAAAGGAAACAGTGCTCTGTCTGATCGGATATAGACTGCAATTTATTTTTTATCATAGAAAACCAAAGTATTTTATCATTTACTCGTACATGAAAACATTTTTTAAATATATTTTCACAGAATATTAAGTAGTATGTGAATGAGGATTTGAGACACTTTTATCTGTTTCCATGGATCAAATATTTTATCGCGAAAAAATGATGAACAGGTAAGTGAAAACATTATTTGAGATTATTTTATTTTATACCCTACCATTACTATACTTTTTTAAATAATCTTTTTCATATCTGCTAACTCTCATTGGCAAAATATCCGTTAGCATACTGTCAATAATACGGAACTCGCGTATTAAATCGTCCATATCATATTTTATACCACGCAAATAAGATCGTATCTGATCAAGTAATTTTTTATAGGTGATACTTGCTGTTTTACAAGCATTTAGTTGCAAGACGAGGCTCAATTTTTGTACACGCTGTTCCAAGAGAAACACCAACGCCGGATATTATTAACAAAAACGGATTTAATGATGCTCCACTTGAAATTATACCAGAACTAGTCATTAGCAGTGGTAAATATGATATCACTCGAAGTATTCTGTTATAGTATTTGTAACATTTTTTCACGCACCAAAGTTTTTTTTATCATAATATCTGTAATATTGTATTAGAGCGTCAACATCTTGTTTTGTAATTTTATCTGAAATATGATTAAAATCAATTATCTATGTTTTCATTATACAATTTTTTTACACAAAAACAAAAGTTCTGGCACCAGCAATTGAATCAAGAAACTCACGAAATTTATTATTATTAGAATCAGCTATAAATTCTCTGTATTTGTCATAAACATCTGACGAAGTATCTTCATATCGTTCATCTGTTAATACATATTGTTTCTTTAACCAAGCGTATGAATCAAAACTATTTCCTACTTCACTCTCGTACAAATCTGTTTTATTCACCAAATTACTGTAATCGATTTCTGTTTCATCAATATACCCTAATACTAAGCTCAACTGATCTAACATGAAATTTTTGAGAACAAAATGTTGCCTGATAATTGTATATGCGACTACGAAATTTGCTAACATTAATGTTTTTAAGCTTATTTAGTTCAATTGTAAGAAGACCAACAGCAGAAGCTACTTTTAACATTAATTTTCATATGATTTTGTGAATATTGTTTTAATTTCGTTGTAATAATTTCGTAGTGACGATTGTCTAGAGTACTGTAATGATGGGAATGGAATATTGTCTTCTTCACTTATGTCGTAATAAGAATCAGACTTTACTTCCAACTTTATTTGATTGACTTCTTCAAAAAACTTTTCTCGCTCATCATCACTAAAATTACTAATTTCATCGTCTAAAGTTTTGATTATCTTTAGAGACTTGTTAACAATAATCGGATCAAATTCTGGGTCTTTTTTACGTATCATTGGCAAAATTGCGTTTGCGTATACTTCAATAATTAACTCTGCGTCTGACATCATAGTTACGATTTTGACCAAGGTTTTCTTATCATTATAGTAAATACCGAGATGTTTAAAAATATATCGTTTTGAAAACTATCATATACATTTTTGTTTCTTTTTATTTTTATTTTCTTAGTTTCCGCTAATTTGTCAAGACAAGTATGATTTTTGTTTATTCGTCTTTCTTCCAATGTTCTTCCACTATAAACTCGTGCTTTTATTAAGTCTGATTTTATTATAAAATCTATGTTATACCAATCAAGCTCTAGTAATATTTTTTAAAATTTATTTCAACTTCTTTTTGTTCTTCTAGACAATCGTCAGGATGACAGTATCTGCTTATAATGTCAAAGTTTTATATTGCTTTTCTCAGTTGTGGTCCTCGCATATGCATAACGCGAATAAAATTATAAACATAATCTGACGCTATAAGTTTGTTAAATGATTCGATGCCAAGTTTTTTGAAACCTTGTAACTCTTTTGCTATGTCATTAACAGCTTCAACAACTATTTTAGGGTTAAAAATATTATCATAAAATTCTTTCGCAACAGTTATAATTGGTGGTTCTGACATTATTTTATGGCATTAGATTAAATTTGATCATCGAGTGTATATATTTGAAATGCTGTCAGTGCTGGAAACGGACGTTCAGCAGCAATAACATAAACTCGGAAATACAAGTACTTGTTAACAGTGTTTTCAGTCGGAATCGTAAAATACTGTGTTGCTGAAATGTAAATGTCTGTTGCGCTATACAATGTTGCCCAATTAATATCATCATTTGATCCTTCCAATCGCCAATTATAAATTCGACCAACGCTAGGATTTAATCGGCCTCGCAAATGAAATTGCCAAATAGCAACTGCAGTAGGACATTTGATTTTGATCCAAAAATTTTCAATTTCTCCGTTGGTCGTCCATTCATGTCTATCAGAGAAAGCGTAATGGGGATAATTTTCAGGATAATATGCTGATGCGCTTACCTCAAACCCAACTCGATTGTCAGTTGCCTTAAACAATATTGGAATATACCCAACATTATTTTTGGTTCGTTTTACAATACTAAACAGACTGTCAACATACACTTTATTTGTCAGATCGTTAGGGTTAACTGGAGCGTGAGTCGTCATTATCTTGTTGCCTTTCATGTTTATATTCCCTGACATCGGTCCACCGGATTTCTTAAAATATGGGTTAAGTTCTTCTTTTAACTGAGCATAACTAATAGCATCAGTGTTATCAGATGGTGGGGTTATTGGTAATCCAGTTATTTTTTAATTTAACATGGACAGTTCACCTGTCATTGTATCACCGGCTTTGTTAAGCTTATTATCGTCAACAGATTTTAGTTGTGCATAACTTACAGCTTTTGTTTGATTCAAGTTTTCTGGCGGATATACAATCTCTAAATTTATATAAAAAAAATTCCTGACATGTTGATATTACCTGTAACTGTCCCACCTATTTTATCAAATTTGTTATCATCAACATATTTCAACTGCAAATAACTTACCGCTTGAGTTTGATTTATGTTTGCTGGTGGATACCTGGTCTCTAAATTTATAATTCTTTTCCCTGACATATCTAAGTTACCGGTTAAAATTCCACAGGATTTATCTAGTTTATTATTGTCGATTAATTTAAGTTGTGCATAACTAACAGCTTGTGTATTAACGACATTTATTGGTGGATAATCTGTTTCTAACTCTAGTACTCGTTGCTTTGACATAAACAAGTTTCCCGTCATTGTGTCGCCGGATTTTTTTAGATAGCCTGATAAATCAACCTTACCGTCTGTTATTGTTGTACTTTCAACCGATGAATCTCCTACTAATGTTCCAAATTTTGTATAATAGCTCATTATTTATTTATCGTCTGACAATTTTTTTATATGACATAAAACTGTATAACAATAATGGCAAAATCGTCGACATTAAACTTTGATACAGAGCGGTTGGTGAAACATAAACATGAAAACGAACTTCCAGATTGACATTATCTTATCGTTGGAAGAACTGGATCGGAAAAACAAACTTGCTTATGAATTTACTTCTCGGAGATAATTTTAATTACGATCGCGTTTATATTTACACAATTAATCCACAACAGGATAAGTACGAGCTACTTAGCAATTATAATGACAAACTTCGTGATGATCTTGAGGCTGGCGAAGAATTTTTTATTATCAAACAACCAGAAGAACTTGTCCCAGTTAATCAACGTGATTCGTCCGAACACAAGTTTTTTTGATGATATTCCGCTAAACAACGAAGAAATGAATAAAATAATATCATATTTTTCACTGTCGCGAAATAAAAAATGTAATTCTATTTATCTCGCCCAAGGTTTTTATAATGTTGACAGATTTATTAGGCGAAATACAGGTTGTTTTATATTATTTCCAGGACTTGACAATGTCGATGTTAGAAATATCGCGAACGAGCAATGTGGTGATGTAACAAAAGATAAATTTATTGAATTATATCATAAAGCAACGGCAAATAAATATGACCTTTTTTGTTTGATAAATTAACAAATGATACGTGTAAAATGTTTCGATGTTGTACTAAAAAATATCTACAATACTTTTTATACAAAATAGTATATAATTAATGGAAAGACAAACAAAGTACAGAAAACATATAGAAAATCTAAAAAAACTTGCACAATCTCAGGCAAAATTTAAGCAGCAAGTACAGCAAGCACGACGTGGTCAAGTGGTTTCAGCAGAAACAACAGCAGCCGCTCTCAAACCAGTTACTGAAGCTTTATTTGGAAAACAACCTGAAACTAAACCATTATCGGAAGAAGAACTTAAAAAATTACAAGAAAAAGGTTTACTCGGACTAGTTAAAGAACAACAAGAAGGGGCTGCTAGAAGAATTATTACTAGATCTGATGCGGAGAAAAAAAGATTAGCTGAGTTACTTGTAGCAAATATAGCTAATCCTGCTGCAAGACAAACTGAACTAAGAAGGTTGTTGAATAATCCACTGGAACTTCAACAAAGATTAGCAGAAGCAGCAGTAGTTAGACCGATTGAAAGAAGGTTAGAACAAAAAATGAAAAAATCAGAAGAAATGTTAGAGGATATTTATGCTGAAGAAAAATCTAAAAAAGAAGCATGGAGAAAAGAACATGGATTAGATGTTCAAGAAAAAGAAAGATTTGACTCTGCTTTGGAAAATATAAATAACCAAATAAGAGATCATGAGTATAAAAATTTTGATGAAAAATATGATTTTAGAGCTGTGAGAGTACGAGATGTTAGAAAAGATGGTTACAAATCCGAAGAAAAAATTAAGGAGCTAGAGAAAAAAAAGAAAAAAGTAAGATACATCTTGACGATGTAAAACTAGAAAATGAAAACTACTACAACAGTATTGACAGATATCGACATTGGATTATTGCTGATCTTCATATCAAAGTTATTAGTAGAATAAAAGAAAACCGATACGAAAATGTTAACCATAATTTGAGTACCAAGGCAAAGGAACTAGATAAAAAACGTATGAAGGCTGATCCAGTTGTTTCAAAGGATATGGATCCTATTGAAAGACAAACTGAATTAAGTCGATTGGTTGATGATTATAAAGAACTTGATAGAAGGTTAGCTGAAAAAACTGGAGAAGGAGTTAGAATATTTTCATCAGTTACTGAAATGATCGGCAGATTAATGTTATTGATATCATCAAAAGAAGCTGGAAATGTTGGTGCTGAAATTGACAATGAAATTATTGACATAATTGATAATTTGAGATCAGAAAATTTATTAACATCTGACGAATACGAAACTTAACATCGCGATTTAATCGCGGCGATTTAATTTTATAAAAATATAATAATAATAAATGTCAGCAACATTATTACTAGACTCTAGCCAATCTGATAAAAAAAGCGCAAATTTTTCTGTAAAGTATATTCCGCCAATAGAACTAGATCGTGAGAAACAATATGAAATTGGACTAATTTCCTGTACTTGCTGGCATTTTATGACTAACGTAAAAACTGGAGCAAATGATGAATTTGCATTTACTGTTAGTGATCCACGTTCTCCAATATTTAAAAAATGGATATCAATTAAAATTCCACAAGGAGCTTCTAACATAACTGATCTAAATAAAATAATAAAAGAACTTATAACAAAAAATAAAAGAGTTGCAGACGATTTTGAGCTAACACCAAATTATAACACGTTAAGGGCCAGAATGACATTAAAAAATATGACAGTTAATCTTTGGATGAAAACAAGTATCGCACCACTGATAGGATTTAATTATAATACATATCCTAATGTTCTAGATGTTAAATATGCATATGACGGTGAACTGCCAGTAAATATAACTGATGTAAACACAATATTGGTAAATTGCTCTATCGCATCTGGATCTTATTCAGCTAAGGGCAGTAAAGGACAAACAATATACAGTTTTTCACCAGAAGTTTCACCAGGATCTCTTATGCAAATTAGTCTACGTCAGGTTATTTATTATCCGTTAAACGTTGAAAATCAAATAACAGAAGTAAATATGCTGTTGACAGATCAGTCAGGAAGACAGTAATGAAGTTGGTACTTATTATTTACACTTACGAGAACAATAGTAAACATATTTTCTAAGACAATAAAATTATGCAATCTCAGATATAATGAAACAGAGAAAAGAAAAGTTTATCGAAGAAAAATAGTAGGAGGATTTTTGGGAAATATATTTGCTAAAATTATAGAAAATGCTCCAGGAATAGCTCATAAAGTTGCACCAATTGCACTTGACGCTTCAAAAGCTTTTGCAACTGGATCTGCATCTGCTGCTGGAACTGCTGTTGGACAAAAAATAGCTGATAAAATAAAAATACCGACAATCAAACAAGCTATTTCAGAAATAGCACCAACAAAAGAAACTCAACGCGCAATGATAAGAACAACAAAAAAACTTTTATCGCAACGAGGAGAACAAATTATATAAAAATTAATATCTAAAGTAACAACACCGAAATAGCTTCACTCTCAAAATATTGTGTAACCTAATAAAAAAAAAAATGTCTGTAAAAAATTATCTCGATTTAGCAGAAGCTTATGACACAGACGACACAGTAACAGAATTTGAATATGTTGAATATCTCGATGAAAATTCTAACGAACCTAATAAAGCTGGCCGCAGAACATTTAATACTCGAGACGAGGACGTATTTCTGCTTCCTCATAAAGCAATGTTAGAAGTTCGTGGTCGGATTATGACAGCACCTGCCGCACCTGTCGCAATTGATGCTGGAACAGAAATAGCTCTTATAAATGACGGTTGGAGTTTATTTAAAGATGCTCGATATCAGCTGGCCAATCAAACTGTTGAAGATATTTCAAATCACTTACAAGTTGCAAGCACAATCTTAAATATTATTTCGTTTTCCGATGATTACTCCAGATCGACTGCAACTAATATGATGTGGTTTAAAGATACTGGAGCTGATGTAATAATTCCTGTGATAAATGAATTTATCTTAAGGACAGCAGTTGCAGCTGGAGCTGATGCTGCTGCAAGTGCCGCAAATGTAAGAGATTTTCTTATCGCTAATGCTGCCAATTTTGGTATAGCCGCACCAGCTGCAGCCGCTGATGCAAACGCTACAAGAGTTTCACTTACTGCAGCTTGTAATAATATTGGTATAACACCACCAGATCCAGCTGCTGACGGTACTGCAATGTTAGGTTTGATTAATAACGAAATTAGCGTGAGAAATAAAGGTTACAATGAAGGTTATACTAAGAGGAAGGCACTTGCAGCAGTATCACGTCAAATTACAATGATGCTGCCGTCAAGTACAATATTTAGTTTTTGCAGGGACTATAATAAAGTATTTCGTGGAGTTAAACATACGCTTATTTTAGATCGATCAGATCAAAACGACTGCCTGTTTAGGTCAGGTGGGGCTGAGGTACAATTTGTCATAAACAAACTTGCCCTATGGATGCCAAGAATAACTCCGTCTATCACTAAAATGGCGGAATCAAATGATATGCTGCAAAACACACAAACATAATTTATTTTCAGCAACATAAAATATATCAAACAGCAGTTCCGAATACCACAGACTACACGTGGCGAGTTACAACAACATCAAGTGAACAAAAGCCGCGGCAATTATTTGTTGTATTCCAGCAACAAGCTCGACGTGGCAACCAACAATAAAATAATGCGATATTTGATAATGCTGATGTTAGACGAATATATGCTAGAATAAATTCAAAACAATATCCAGAACGAGCGATAGAATGTAATTTTGCAGATGACGCTAATAAAAATATTACTCGACCGTACATGTATTTACTCGACGCACTGCAAAAATATCAAGATGTTGGAGATGGATCTCAGATATCAGTAGATGAATTTCGTACACTTTATCCAATATTTCATTTTGATGTTAGTAAACATAGCGAGCGAGCTGTAGACAGTACAGCTGATATTGAAATTACATGGACGCTCGGAGCAGCTCCAGCTGTACCATTTTATGTATATGCGTTAGTAATAAGCGACAGATTTGTTACAATTGACTCTGTTGGTGGTAAAATGTCAGTCCAAGTTTAATCTGTAACTTTAATATAAGATGACAAAATATATTGTAAAAGAAATATATTTCACTGATGGTCAAGTTAAAAATTAGCAGCTGCTGTTGCAAAGAAGAGGCAGGTTTCATTAAAGATCAACCCTAACACCAAAGGTGTTTTAGGTACTTTAACAAAATTAATGTTAACCAAAAACAAGTAAAGAAATACGAGCGCAAAAAAACCTTTTGTTTTAAATTTAAGTGCTGCACAAATAACTGCAATGTCAAAACAAGATGGTTTCTTCGGTCCGGCACTATCTGTAATGGCCAGAACGTTAATAACCTAAAATTTTGCCAGTGTTAGGTACATTAGGATTAGCAGCAGCGTCTGGAGCAGTATCTGGCGCAACGAAAAAGGCAGTTGAAGGTCATGGAATAAAGACAATTTTCGTTTAGTTTAATGTTTTGTATGAATGTCGATGGTAACAAAATTAGGAAAATTACTTGTAATTTTCTGAGTTTAATTTTATGTGACTGATAAATATAATGCCCAGACGAAAAACAGCAAAAAGAAAGACAATAGCAAAAAGAAAGACACCGACGAAAAAAAAGACACGACAGAGGCGAAAAGGTGGATTTATTCCAATTTCCCGTTACTAACAGGATTGGCGGGAAGTCTATTGCCAAATCTGTTAGGAGTAGGACGAGGACTAATGTTGCCAGGAACAAGGAGATGAAATCTGCGTTAAGTAATTTTGATATACTTGACAAACTAAAAAAAAGTAAAACATTTCAGTGAAGTTTATTCTAAAGATGAACTTACAGCGGTTCCAGAGACGCTACGTTCGTGTGTTAGAAATATACAAGATTTTAATGACGGATCTGGCACACATTGGGTAGCTGTTTTTGATAACAATTATTTTGACTCGTTCGGAATTCCACCAAGTGACGCAATAAAAAAATATATGAGTAAAATTCAAGATACGAAGTCTCTTGCAAAAATAATAAATTATTCGTCTAATCAAATTCAACCAGTTGGAACTTCTGCTTGTGGATACTATTGCGTAATGTTTGTTAAACAGATGACCGAAAATCCAGATTTTTTAAAGTTTATTTTGCAATTTGACAAACAAACTTCTCACGCTAATGATGAGATTGCATTAAATTTTATCTAAACTCACTGATATACAATGTCAACATATTGTCTTAAGTGTAAAACTAAAACAGAAAATAAAGGTGAAAAAACAGAAAAAGCAAAAAATAATAGAACAATGCTGAAAAGTATTTGTACAATCTGTGGAAAAAGAAAAAGTATGTTTTTACCAAAAACAAAGTTGTTCGGAGTGGGTTATCCAGAAATTATTTTAGTAGACGACTGAAACAATATTATCTGAAAACTTTGTCAGTTATAAAATAAATAATGACACGCGAGTGCGATTGTGATAGAGATTTATGTCTCGAGCAAAATAAAATTGTTAAATATTGTCAGAAATGTAAAAACAGAGAAATAATTGGAACAGGTATAGATATACATAAATTTATTGGCAAATTACCGAAACCAAAAGGCGGTTGGACATTGCCAGGCCATAAATATACTGGACCTTATAATCCTCTTGATAAACAACTTCACGAAAACGATAATCCGCTGCCAGGACAAGAGCCTTACAATCAAGTTGACGCAATAGCAATGCGCCATGATATCTGCTACAGAGATATTAATCTTCCAGACAGCGAACAAAATAAACAGAGCTGCGATAAAGTAATGTTAGACGAACTTCGTGATATGAAACCTGTAAATATGCGAGAACGTGTTGACCGAAGGCTGGTCCAGGGTTTTATTGGAGCAAAATGTAAATTAAGTCTCGGTAAAAAAGAATTATATGATGATCTTGCCTTAGAGTTACACAGACCTTAAAAAAAAGTTTCCGCGACGTAAAGTTGTCGCAGATGCCGTTGATGACATCTGGGCGATAGATTTGGTTGATGTTTCAAATCTAGCTCAGTTTAACGTTGGCGCTAATTGCGCTCCAAAGAGATACCTTTTTAATGTTGTAGATGTTTTTAGCAAATACGCGTTTAGTATACCCGTTTCAGATAAAACAGGGACATCGATGACTGATGCGCTAAAACAAATAATAACAACTACAGAAAGAAAACCAAATAGAATCTGGACTCATCATGGAGCAGCGTTTTCTCAATAAAACATTTGAACAGTTTTTGGAACAAAATAACATTAAAAAATATGTTACAGGAAATGAGAGAAAAAGTGTTGTCGTCGAGCGATTTAATCGCACGCTCAACGAAAAAATCCACAAATATTTGTCAGATAAAAAGACGAGTAAATATATTGACAATTTACAGAAAATTGTTGACGAGTATAATAACACGAAACACAGATCCATTTCGCTAGGCAAAAGGAAAATGTCGCCAAACGACGCGATTACAAATCCAATATTAGCAAACGAAAACATGTACCGCAGACATAAATTTAAAGTTGGTGATAAAGTTAGAATTTCTTTGTCCAAAAAAAAAAAAAAAACATTTGAGAAAGGATATACTCATAACTGGAGCGAAGAAGTATTTGTTGTTGATAAAGTACTTTTAACAATACCAGTTACATACTCGTTGAAAGATTTATTAGGTGAACCTATAACTGGCAGTTTTTACGAGCAAGAACTTCAGAAAACAGAACAAGATATATTTGTTATTGAAAAAGTTATTAAAAAGTGCGGCAACAAAAGTTTAGTCAAATGGCGAGGGTATGGAGATAAATTTAATAGCTAGGTACCAACTAAGTCGATTTCATCGACTGCGATTGAATAATATTATAAATTTCTTCGTATTTTATTAGTACTGATTTACATTTTACTGGTTTACACAGAGAAATTAAATGTAATTTTCGTGCACCATCGACTGGCATTAAATTAAATATTTTAACAAAAATAAAATCGTATTTTATATTTCTTTGTTGTCCAGTTATTTTTACGTTTAAAAAGGGTTTTTATATGCTGCCAAAATATTTGATGCTCGGCAACAGTAAAATTAAACTTTATTATTTTTTTTAGCAGTATGGTACTTAACATCATATCGTCCAGTTGTTGGTCTGCTTAAATTTTTTTTACTAACAACAACATCACCATCTTCTTCGTCATAGTTATGCAAAATATCTTTTTCAGTATAACCAGCGAATCTGTCATTAGTAATATTTTCTAATGTAAAATTTGAAACTGAAACAAAATCTCCCGAATATAGTTCAGCCAGTCTCTCAATTAAGTTCATTATTATAATAATCTTTTGTCTAATTAATAAATAATAAGATGTTTGGAGAAATAAAATATCATCAAAGAGTTAATATATTAAATCACAAAGAATTAGCTGAGGCAATTCGAAATTGTTTGTTGGGACATAGTTTTTATTTTGTTGATGTTATGATAACATTAGGCGAATTTGACAAATTTTTATTAACAGCAGCAGAAAAATAAAACTTAATACAAATAAAATGATGACATTGCGATTTAATCCCGACGATGTTATGGAATTTAATCATAATTGTCTTACTCGAAATGATATAGAAAATATCATTAGTTATCGTATTTAAAACTAAATCTATCAAATGTCAACATTGACGTTGCTGATTTTGTTACATTATCAGCTACAAATTTTACTACATGTGGATTAATTTTATGATATTTTGCCGCAGATGCTATTGATTTAAATTTTATTTCTTCTCCAGTTTCGAGATTTATTGAAATTATTTGTCTGGTTGGATTTTTAAAATTAGAACCATCAAAACCGGCTCCACGTCTTGTGTTTTCTTTTGGCGTAACTAAATCTAAATTTTCCAAATGATTCTCTGTTTTAATACCATTTTTATGATCAACAACTAAACCATTAGGTATTAGTCCGTTAAAAGTTTTAAACACAAAACGATGATATTGATAATGAACAAAATTAGTTTTTGTTCCACGTACATTAACACCAAGATATCCATTTCTTTTTAAACTTCCAATAACTTTTTTGTTCTTATATGTCTAATAATTCCTATGTCATTTGTCTCGTATAAATCAAATACTGGATGAGGTTGAAATTCATTTTGTAATGCTAAATTTTCAATATTATCATCAGCAACTGCGCTATTTACTCTGTACACTCGTTGTCCTTCTGGAATATCGTTGGAAAACAAAGTATAAATAAAATCTTTTCTAAACATTTTAATTCTTTCTGTATTATCGCCTTTTGCTGAAATTAACATACCAGCTGGTGTTGATATGCAAACAGATTTTTTAGATTCTATATTAATAACAGAACCTAATACATTTGCAGCATATAAGTTGTACATTGAGTGTACATGACAAGTTTCTTGCTCTTCCGCTGTCATTTCGATATATCTCAAAATTTCTGTCATTATACCATAAGGTTTTTCATATCTCTAATTAGGAATCTTAAAAAATTCAATTCAATATAAAATATTACTATATATATAATGTTAAAATTGCGAGACATTGCTAAAAAGAACATTATCAAATCAGAAAAAATTGCTTCAGCATTTTCTGGTTACGATAATAATTACAAACTTGATGATCAAAAAATTCTAGCAAATTTTAGCTCCACAAATTTATTTCCTCTTTTACAACCAGTCATAGCTAAAGAACTTGCGGCTCATAAAAGTATCACTCTTATAGTCCAATATCATACGATTTTATCAAAGTTACACGCAGTTGATGATATACTTGATATAATTTTTGAAACAAAAAGTTTTGACAGCGACATTTCGGAACCATATTTAACAGTAAAATCAAGAAAAATATTAACTGGAACAAACATTGCCACGGTCGCCGATGAAATACATCAAGAAATAAACAAAAAATTAGAAGAATTTACTTCGTCAGGATCAGGTTGGAAATTTGAAATGATAAAAGAAGTTTTATTTCATACAGCAAAATATAACGTACTTCGAGGTAGTTTGTACGTCGATCTCCCTCAAAAAATTAAAAACAAAAAATGCTGTATAAATGTCAAAAACAATCATGACAAATGTTTTCAATGGTCAATTCTTTCTGCAAAACATCCTCGGTGTGATCACCCCGGCAGAATTGAAAAGTATTTGCCATACAAAGACGAACTAAATTTTTTAGGAATAACTTTTTCAGAAGCAGAAAATCATATACCACAGTTTGAAAAACAAAACAGTATCTCAGTAAATGTTTTCGGATTAGATGAGCGAGTAAATGTTTACCCGAGATATATCTCAGAAAATGCTACACAAAATACAATAAATTTATTATTTTATCAGGAACATTATTGTTGGATAAAAACCTTTAACGGCCTAGTTGGCAGACAGTAGAGTAAAAATAGAAATAAAAATATTTCTGTTATAGATGTTTACAAGGTTTTCCTAAAAATGAAAGACTGCAGGGGCATCTCAAATGCTGTGTCAACGTTCAAAGAATAACTATGCCTAGCGAAAAAGAAAAAATATTAAAATTTAAAAATTATGATCATAAACTAAATATTCCTTTTGTTATTTACGCTGATTTCGAGTGTCTACTCGTTCCTGTGGTTGGAGCAGAAAATAATCCGAATAAATCAAGTACTAGAAAAATACAACAGCATATTACTTGCCGAGTAGCTTATAAGTAGTTTGTTGCGCTAACGATAAATTTTCAACTCCGATAAAGTTATATAGAGGTGAAAATCCTGCCGTATGGCTATTACAAAATTTAATAGACGAAGTTAATAAAATTTCTAACAGATTATTTAAAACAACTCCGATGAAAATAACGTCTAAACAACAACTCGATTTCGATGAGGCAGTTAATTGTCATATTTGTGAAAAGTTACTGGGAGACTCCAACGGAGTCCGTGATAAGGTGCGAGATCATTGTCATTTAACCGGCCAATATCGTGGAGCAGCTCATAACAGTTGTAATTTAAAATTTCATGCTCCAGATTTTATTCCTGTAGATTTACATAACTTTCGTGGCTACGAGAGTCATATCATTGCAGAAGCTTTTGGTGATGAAAATATTAAACTAAAATTAAATAACGTAATAAAATGTATTCCAAACAATTTTGAAAAGTATATGTCGGTGACGCTCGGTAAATTACGTTTTATTGACAGTCTGCAATTTACATTAGTATCATTAGAAGATCTTGTAGAAAATGTTGTAAAAGCTGGTACAGTTTTGATTTTCTGCGAAGTTGCTTCGGTGAAAACTATATCAATTTGACAAAAAAAGGTATATTTCCGTACGAGTATCTCGACGATTGGAGCAGATTTAATGAAACTTCTCTTCCCGATAAAAATAAATTTTACTCGCACTCAAAAATGAAAATATCACAGATGACGAATACAAATATGAACAAGATATTTGGAATAAATTTAGTTGTAAAACATTTGGTGATTATCACGATTTATATTTGAAAACAGATGTATTATTGCTAGCAGATGTTTTTGAAAGTTTTCGTCGGGTAAGCTACAGCAATTATGGATTAGACCCCTGTTGGTATTATTCCTCCCCTGGATTGTCTTGGGACGCTCTGTTAAAAACAAGCAAAATAGAATTAGATCTCCTGACAGATGTTAATATGTTTAACTTTATTGAAAAAGGTATCAGAGGCGGAATTAGCGTTATAACAAAAAAATATGCAGTAGCTAATAACAAATATCGGAAAAATTATGAGAAAAATCTCCCATCTAATCATATTATTTATCCGGACACTAATAATTTGTATGCGTATGCGATGTCAGAGCCAATGCCCTGCGGTGGGTTTCATTGGATAACTCCAGGTCAATTTCTTAAAGAAACTGAAAAAGATTTACCTAGAAAAATTAATCATGATTTTTCCGATATTTCATATTTTGCTGAAGTTGATCTAGATTATCCTAGTTCGTTACATGACCTACATAACGACTACCCGTTTTGTGCAGAGTCAATGATGATTAATTATAGTTTATTATCGCCTGAACAACGAGCAACGACAACAGCAAAAAATTCGATTGTTAATAAGCTGGTTCCAAATATGTTAAATAAAAGAAATTACGTTATGCATTACAAAAATTTAAAACAAGCAGTAGATGCTGGACTAATTCTGAGAAACGTCCATCGCGTGCTAAAGTTTAATCAGTCGAGGTGGATGGCAAATTACATTGATCTAAATACGAAACGTCGTGCTGTAGCTAAAACCGAATTTGAGAAAAACTTTTTCAAGCTAATGAACAACTCGGTGTTTGGAAAGACGATGGAAAATATTCGAAAGCGAGTTTCTATCGAAATTGTTAATGACATAAATCGAAGAAATAAATTAGTTAATGATGATGGTTTTGTTAGTATCAAAATATTTAATGAAAATCTTGTTGCAATACGACGACGAAAGACAAACTTAAAGTTAAATAAACCGATTTATGTTGGAGCAGCTGTACTTGATATATCAAAGTGGATGATGTACGATTTTCACTATAATTTTACCAAAAAAGCAGTGGCCAGATTCGGAGTTGCTATTTACTGATACAGATTCGCTAGTTTATAATATAAAATGTGAAGATGTCTATCAGGATATTTACAAAAAATAAAAAAAAAAATAATAAAAATCTATTTGATTTATCAGATTATCCAGCATGTAGTGGATTTCAAGATAATTCGAATAAGAACGTTATTGGAAAAATGAAAGATGAATTTATGTTTATGCCAGTTAGGGAATTTTTTGGACTAAAGAGTAAAATGTATGCTGTCATATTAGATGACAATAAACTTACCAAAAACAGCAGCAAAAGGTATTCCTCGAGGATATGTGGAAACGATGATGAATTTTGACGATTTTAAAGCAGCGCTAAACAATAATGTCAGTTTTATCAAAACAAATGTTATAAGAACAAATCATCATAAACTTGAAACTGATATGATCATAAAACGGGGACTAAGTAATTTTGATGATAAAAGATATTGCAGGGACGGAATTAACACACTAGCACTTGAACATTATGAAAGTAATTTTGTCTAAACATCCGAAATAATGCTCGAAAATTTAACATTAGTCGATGGAGTTCATAGCAAAATCAAAAAAATAATGGTCAATAACCAGCAATTATCATTTGAGTTTAACGATGAAATTTCAGGTATTTGTTTTAGTAAATTTGACAGAATCAAACTCTCCTTTATCAGATCAGACGATAGCAAATATTTTAATTATCTCGAAAGTTTGCGAGACGAGCTTGCACTAAATTATGACAATTTTCATGATCCAATCAGCCAACAACAGTATACAAAAATTAACATAGACTTAGATCGGTCGAAGGTTTTTGTAAAAGGTAGTAAGTATGTTCTCGGTAAGATAGCGATGAAAGAACTATTTGAATGTCGTCTTAAAGTATCTGGTAGAATTAAATTTTATTTGTACAATCATGACAGTACATTATACTTAATAACGAGATTCTAGTGATAGGCGATGAAATTCTTTAAAAAATTACTGTCTTTTTTCCTTGTATTTTTGTTTTCACTTACCTGTTCATCATTTTTCCGCGATAAAATATTTGATCCATGGAAAAGGATAAAAGTGTCTCAAATCCTCATTCACATACTACTTAATATTCTGTGAAAATGTATTAAAAAAGTGTTTTCATGTCCGAGTAAATGATAAAATACTTTGGCTTCCTATGATGAAAAAGAAATTGCAGTCTATATCCGATCAGACAGAGCACTGTTTCCTTTGTTAGCCCACTAAGAAAGCTGCCACTTGAACACAACTAATATATTTGCCATTGCTGTGAATAAAAATCAGTCAGAGCGTCATAATATATTGCATGCCAACACGGAATTTCTATAATAACTAGATCATGTAATCATTTTGAAAAATAGGGAGTTTCTAATGGATTTTCCTGAAATATAACGCCAAAATCAGGTCATTTGCAATGGATTTTCGTGAAACGTCTACTGGAATCAAGGTCAAAGATATTTCCAATAGATTTTCCCAAAACGCCTACTGAAATCAAGGTTATTTGCGATATATTTTTCCAGAATAACAATATAAAAAGCAGTTAGAATTTTCTTGATAGCCATTCTGTTATAGGATTTTATGAACAGGTAAGTGAAAATATTTTTTTAACATATTTGTGACAAAATGTTAACATAGAAAGTTTTGGAGGGGTCTCAGAGATAGGAACCTTGCTTACGTACACTGTAGATCTTTAGAAATATCGTTATCAAATAAAATATCAGCCATGTTGTCGATGAATAACATTGGATCAGTTGTCCAATCCGCTATTCGCTCATCGTTTTCGCTAGCAAACAACCACACTGATCCGTATTTACTTGATAAATGATAACCAACATTTTTAATACAATTGCTTATTATATTAGGTGCTATCCCAGTATATCTTGAGGCTGATTTGATTGAATTAAAGCTTTAAAAAATCTGTTTGTTAGATTAAATCCGACGCTACAAATTGGCTCTTTGTAATAGGACATTATATATAATATTTCATTGTTTAATATGAAATAAATCTAGAGGTCTGGTATCATCTTTCCAATTTTTGGTAGGGGGTGGGTGGTGGGGTGGGGGTTTCTGGTCTAGAATCCCATTTTAGATTAGGATCATCACCTTCATCTACTACTAATGACCCCAAAAACTCGGAAGGAAACTGAATGCTTCATTTGCCCTTATATACACCGTATAATGCGACTGTAGTTTGCAATAGATCCCATGTGACAACATATACTATTGATTTACGGCAAATTACGTATATTTACGTGACCTCGCGCAGCCAATCGGAATCCACAGAATTCTTTTTGAAGCTTCCATATCCCATCAGTCACTGAGAAAATACTCCATAGGCGCCATTTTAGGTCTATTATTACGATAATTATTACTAATTGTCAACATGTACGTAAACATTTATTTATAGATCATACGTAATTTGTGTTTTCAACATAGCCAAATTACGCACACAAATTTTAACAAAAAATATTCTATAAGTTTACGATCATGAATAAAAATTACGAAAATTAAATAAAATCATATGCCAGAAGTTACAGAAAATATAGATATACATAACAAAGGTTTATTAAATGAAAAGCCTATACAGCGAATATATTGCATCGATACTTGATGTATATTTTGTGCAAAGAGATTAATATGTTCTTTAATCTGAAAATTTATCTGATAAATGAAGCCATCTTAAGAGTTTGAGTCAATTTTTGTGATAAATATAGGCGACCTACATATCATCAAACGAAAATGAATACCTCTCTTATCGTATAAATAAAGCTTAGTGTCTCAACATAATAAATGAATGATGTTTGTGAGTAATAACTAGTGCTTTACTGCGCCTGTTCTTGATGGAAACACGACCTACAAGAACGGCCGGTAAAATCTAAAAGGTATGGAAAAAGATATACAAAGGTGACATGAACAGGGAGTTTAAAACAAACTGAATGCAGTTGCGAAATATCTTGATTTACTTGTCAAAAGCTGAAAAATGACCTGATCTGAGCACATACAGTCCACACAAAAATCATGCGACAAAGTAATGTTAAAATATCGCTGCAGAATAAAAAGCAGTAAATGCAGGATGGTCTTTTAGGAAGAGATTTCAAGGAGGAATGGAAATGTCATGTTATGGATATATGCATTATCTATTAAATTTATAATATCGTTTTTATTTAAGTCATTTGGGTTTATGACAGTTATATTTTAAATTATATAATTCAGTGGCTGAGTTGTGATTTAGTGAACATACATGTACATTCATAAGAAGACCGATTGCCAAGGTCAAGTCAACAACTATTTAGGTCAAGTACGCCACGCATTAATTTGAATGGAGGTCACGTAAACATTACGTGAAGCTAGGAGTGCATTTGCCCAGTATAGCACATCCTAACTGATGATTGGTTCAATAGTCTGAGAAGGTCAGACCATGACTGTTTGAGTTATTTTACACTAATACGATTTAATTGTTTTAAAATCATACGGTGAATCCTATGTTGCTGATTTGGTGAATAATATATAGAGACCATATAATGAGAATACGCGCATCACGTATTCTATTCTTCAGTCTCTGCCAGTTCTGCAAGAGTCGTTGGGAAGAAATAGTGATTTATTTTTAATATTTAAATAGCTGAGTGGAAAACAATTTACTTAAACAGTCAGTACCTATTGGATTATGTGAAACTTTCAAAGACTTCAGTGATATTCTACTTTCAGGGGATAACCTTGAAGCATACACTTTGGGATTTAGAATTGTGATTCTTCAGTGTTTGCAAGCACGTTAGCACACAAGCACATTAGAAAACTTCATCTGGAATACCTTTAGAGGGTTTCCAGATAAGTGTAAAACTGATAGTATAATTTAGGATATTCTAGGATTTCATACACTGTAAGTTACTTTTAATTCTTTTACTTTGTTTGATTTTATATTTTAGCATAGTAAATTTATGTTTTAGAAAATTAAATGCTTGTTGGGTTTACCTTGTCTCCTTCCTAAAGTTTAAACCCCTAGACATAACAGGTAGCAATGTTGAATCATTGCAATACAAATTAAAACTGAGAATTTAAAGAGGAACACTGTTAATGGTGGAGAGAGACAATATATCGCAGGCTAATTACGTCACTGGTATCTAAAATGCAAGCTAGATAATAAAGGAAAACAATGAGTGAACGGAACAAAATTCACGCACAAAAAGCATATTGTGATGTGCCTTTTGCTTGATAGAGAAAAAAGAGAAGGTCGTTCGTAGGCTAATTACATTATTGGTGTCAAAAATGCAAGGAAGAGAATAAAGACGTATATAGAGATCTGTGGTTTCTACGATAGAGAAAAATGAATCAGTACTTTGAGAAAGTTCTGCATTTTGTTAGACGAAAACTGGGAAAATGTTACATATGTTCAGTATCGCCAATCAACCAGGCACACTTGAAGATGATTCCAATAAGATAGTTATTTTCAAATATTCGTCAAGAATTGAAGAAAATATATTAAAACCTAGATGTTCTAGAAGGAAGGAAATTGTGATAAGTAAAATTCGGCTGTAGTCATCAAAGAGGACATTACACATTCATATATACCTTAAGAACTGGGCCGTGTAAAGGAAGCATGGATCCTTGACTGCAGGGGTATTTGTATCTTGGCTACCGAAGGGTGTACAACTCCAGCTGGCTTACTAGCATTTGAACTTGTAAAAACGCTTATACTTTGCTTTAAGAAGCAGTCTCGTTGCGCACATTCCGTCTGCTTGCTGTATATGTTGTGTGATATTATTTCATATAGACAAGGCTCACAGCCTCCATAAAATTTAATTGTATTGCTGAACAGCTATATCAATTTGGATGTATTAAAACATGTACAGAGTATTTTTATTCTTTCGTGGTTGAAAGAATAAGGAGGTGGTAAATATTTTGCCAGTCAGAGTTTTAGATACAGCAAGGACAATGCATTACGTGGATCCCCAGGTCCATATTTTATAGTATGCAAAAACGTTGGAAATTTGTATTTCCTGTGTTAACTATGGAAAAGACTCCCTTCTAATCCCGGAATACGTCGTAGGATATATTTCCAATAGAAACATTAAAAAATTGAGCATTAAAGCCTCTGATACAAAGTGACGTATGTTTGTTATACATTGGCTTTAGCTGCAATAGATATTTTAGAGAAAGTTTATCTATTGCCACATTGATGCAGCTAAGGTAAAGGCTTAAGAAACTTGTATGTTCTGAGTGACTTTTCCCTGTTTGATATACCTCTATAATTCCAATTTTTATGAATTGAATGCGTTTTCTACGTTTTGATTGGATGTAAACGGTCACGTGATACTTATCTGGAATTGTTTACACATCGATAAATTCTGCAGACTACTTTTGCTTCCCTGTGTCCAGAACATTTGATATGAAATTTTATCTATATCAACTTTACACCCTAACAATAACAACAACAAGCTCCCACCCACCCACTCCTGTCATTTCCGATCAAAAATGACAAGCCACAGATTAAAATCGACCATTAGAAGTTATAACAATGTAATTTGCACAGACCTTCCTGCACTCCAACCCCTTTTGCCGAAGAAGGCATATAGCAGGCTTTAGAAGCCAGTCTTCAGAAATTATAGCATTTCACCTCGACAACATGTTACAGCAGGGATTATTAAAGGTCATGGTCATGTCAACCAAGGGATCTCGCTAAAAAATGGACACGATTTTGCTTTTGAAAGACCGAAATGTGTAGAAAGTAAGAACGACATTGCTATAACAATACGTGCGATACGCAAGCGTAAATTTCCAGAAAAAAGGAATATTCCTGGTTTAACCGCAACAACCATTTTGTATATACTTAAACAATGATCATAACAATATATCCTTGGCATGACCTGCTATGACATTCTACCCCGTATCACTGTATAAAGAATCAATTAATCTTGGCTGGCAAAGATAGGGCTATGTATTCTATCGCAGTTAAGAGGCTAATGAAGGAAACATCGAGGTACATAAAAGTGAATGTTTTGTTGATTAAATCTGTTGATCTTATGTTAGAAAGGAAGTAAATTGGAATTATAAGGATTAAATGATCATGGTTGGGTATTTATCGATGAGTAAATTTTACCTAATCACTCACAAAGTTTGAATAAAGTCCTTTGTGAATGATTAGGTAAAATATACACATCGATAAATACCCAACCATGATCATTTAATCCTATAATAACTGAATCAAGCAAAATGATTCTTTCTTGGACATATTTTGTACGTACATCACAAGTATGTTGATATATCAGAAGATAGTCAAAATAAATGAATTTATTGATCATAGTGTTCGTACAGCTATTTTAACAGAGGTGAAGGATTTTATGAAATCTTATATTTTGAAGATTTTTTTATGTAACTTAATGTAAGTTTCGTTTGCGTCTCATTGCATGATAAGATGCTACTTAATAAACTCTGGGAATTAGAGCAAGTCTGAGATTGTTACGTGACTGTCAAAATCTATCCATGCGACTATAATTAAATTATGAGGAATTAAGAGACCACAAAAGAGAATATGCTTTATCTACTGCTGAAGTATTTTGACACCTGTGCTAGAAATAGCCTCTTAGCCATCTGGAATGAGCATAATAATGGCACAAGCAGAAGTGTCAATTCCGAATACTCAACATGCCGTATTTGTATCTTCAAAGATATGTATTTAGGTAAATTCGCAATGTTAAATTTTGGAAATAAGACACTATTTTATATTTTGTACTTGGTCAAAGACGAATTGTATGAAGAGAAAATGCTATAAAAATGAATAATACATACTAAAAACAAAAATAAGAACCATATATATATATATATATATATATATATATATATATATATATATATATATATATATATATATATATATATAGATATATATATATATATATATATATATACATGGGGGTGTGGGGGTGTGGGTGTGGGTGTGCGTTAGAAGTTTCATGGCTAAATTTGCATGACGAATTTCTAATCAATATTCAGTATTACGTATACCTGTTAGACTCTACCACAAAAGTTACAGATTTTTATAGTGCAGTACTCTCGATTAAATGTAATAAAAATCCGTTAATTAGCGACGTTAACTTACGCAACACACATAACAATGTCTGTAAATGATGCAGAAATCGGGGATGGAATAGTGATGACTGGAAACTAAAATTTAAGTGACTATCGACATGTTCCTAGGGTGCAAGCATATTAAGGCCACGTAATTCAAGTTTGACTTCAGAAATAAAGGGAATAAAAATGGGGAAATTCTTTGTAGGATTAAATGATCATGGTTGGGTATTTATCGATGTGTACATTTTACGTAATCACTCACAAAGTTTACATATCATGATCATTTAATCCTTATAATTCCAATTTACTTCCTTTCTAACATCAGATCAGCAGATTTAATCAACAAAACATTCACTTTTATGTACTGTTACGTATATGTAATTAAATTGCTTGTGTGTTAGTTTTAAAATTCTTTTTCATTTTATTTTTCTTTCATTACATTTTATTGTAATGATTATTTTTACGGGATTCGATATTTTTTCAAGTAAATTCTATTTGTATAGAACGCAAAAGGTGTTACATTAGCATTATTTTTAGCTCACTCTGGTTCATAGATTTGTAAACTTCGAGTGTTAACGATTGGCTATTTCCAAGGTGATTTCGGCCCGCGTGTTAACTGGATTGTAAACAGCCTTTCTATTATATATATTTTCAGTGTAAGAATTTGGCACTTAGATAGGGCTATTCTTGCATACGTGACAAATGGCATTTTATTTTATTGCAATATTCAAATTAGTAAATCACGCAGCCTATCACGTGGAGTACCATGTGACCTAAACTCGAGGCTTGAAACAGCCAATGGTATTGAATTTATTCAGTTGTATTTTAAACCTTGAAGGCTCAAGAGGTTTCTAATTGTTGTTGCCAATTTGATTTTCATTTGTTTTTGGAATTTAATAATTTATTCTCTAGGAAACTAAAGAAATGTACTTTTTTATAAAAAGTGCTGGGAGAAAGAAATTCAGTGGAAATTTATTCTGGAGTTATACTGAAACATAAACTGTGATTCAATCGAGGATCTGTTACCACCAGTACAACGGTCTCATCTGACGTCATCGCCTCCATATTGGAATTTTATCGAGATTCGAACCAGGATTTTGTTAGAACTGTTTAGTGATAGGACATCTATTTTTCAATCTTAGGATTAAATTTTGGATTATATTCACAAACCGTAAGTCCTATTTTTTAATTTTTACATGGTTTTCTAGGGAAATAAATTATTTTGTTGAAATATACAAAGCTTGTTGGCTTCACTCTTTTCTCTTGTTATTTTTGTACGAGTCTACACGTAACAGTACATCGAGATTTTCTTTCACTAACCTCTTATCTGCGATAGAATACATAGCCCTATCTTCGCTAGCCAAGATTCATTGATTCTTTATACAATGACACGGAGTAGAATGTGATAGCGGAGCATGCCAGTGATATATTATGATCATTATTTAAATGTATAAAATTGGTTGTTGCGGTTAAATCGGGAATATTCATTTTCTCGATAATTACGCTTGCGTATAGCACGTGTTGTCATAGCAACGTCGTTGTTACTTTCTACGCATTTCGATCTTTTAAAAGCAAAATTGTGTCCATTTTTAGTGAGATCCCTTGGTTGACATGGCGCTGACCTTTAATAGCCGCTGCTGTAACATGTTGTCGAGGTGAAATGCAATAATTTCCGATGACTGGCTTCTAAAGCCTGCCATATGGCTTCTTCGACAAAAGAGGTGAGTGTTGTAGTGCCGGAAGGTCTGTGCAATATCATTGATGTAAGTTCTAATGGTCGATTTTAATCTGTGACTTGTCATTTTTGATCGGAAGTCACAGGAGTGGGTGGGTGGAAGCTAGTTGTTGTTGTTGTTGTTGTTGTTATTATTATTATTATTATTATTATTATTATTATTGTGTAAAGGGTTGATATAGATAAATTTTCACATCAAATGATATGGGCACAGGGAATCAAAAGTAGTCCGCAGAATTTATCGATGTGTAAAAAATTCCAGATCAGTATCACGTGACCGTTTATATACAATCAAAACGTAGAAAACGCTGTCAATTCATAAAAATTGGAATTATAATAAGTTAAACATTCCTTTCCAAGATGATATGCTCTATAGATTAATTCTGTATGAAATGATTATTTTGTTAACGTGTAGTCCTACCCTTACAACAAGCAAGACATAACTATTGATTGAGTCACGCTTATTTCGCTATCATATTTAAAAATTTTAGTAATAATTTCTTTATTTGTTTATAAAATACTGGTCAAAAGGAAACATTTATCGCCCCTTACATTCGCATCTATCTTGTACAGGATGTCGTGTTACGAGATATCGAATAATTTCTGAATCAGCAAATATAGACTTTAGATGATGATCAGAGTGATAAGACCAGGATCCTTTCCTGTATTAAACGACTGACATGGTCAGTTACTTGTCAAAGTCAGATTCTATTAACCGAAGGCCTGTCAGACACAGATCTCTCTCTCTCTCTCTCTCTCTCTCTCTCTCTCTCTCTCTCTCTCTCTCTCTCTCGTACGCGCCGAAATTACATTACAGTTCACAGTCTTTCGTCGTTTGATGTTCATCCCGAATGTGTGTTGCACCAACGTGACGAACATGATATTTCGGTCCATTTATCTCGTGTGGTACAAAATTCAGCCATAGATCTTCAAACATGATATATGATTTTCTTTTCTGTACATGTTTCAGTGGCTTTTTCATGATCTTGATGATGAGAGTAAATTACAGTCGTGTGCGGTCATTTTACTATGTACGTCAAACAGTTTCTTGGTGTCTTTTACCTGTAATAATAAATTGTATTCATAGTGTTACATACTTTACAGCAGTGTATGCAATTTTCTTAAACAATACTTAGAAATAACACAGCTGAAATATGCTATTTTATGCTTTTCCCATTCTGGAGCATCCAAGATAGCGTGAAATGAGTTTTCATTCTTTATATTATCAACAACGTCTCTCTAGTCGAAGACAATATAAGCAACATTAGCAACATAAATTAACGATAGACCATATTGAAATATTTGTTTAAATTTATTTTTCTCAATAAACTTGTTGATATTTTCTATAGGTTATTTGGGATTTTCAAGCATATTGTATTAAAATTGTGTGTCCACAAGCAGCAACATTGTTGAAGGAAACATTTTGCTTATCTATTTATAACTGCATAAATAATGTGAAGAGGCACAAAACGTGTTGAACTGTGACCAGATTCAAAATTAAGTACAGAAGTAAAATGACTATAGTAACATAAAATGTGTGGAGGGGGGAGAAGGGTATTTAATGTCAATATCTTTCGCAAATGTATAATTAAGTTTGACACAAGATTACTGCAATCTTACAGTGTGACCGTGCGATATTATTTAAAGTCTGTTTATTACATACAACCAGGTACTGCATGCTGCGAGTCTTAGTTCAGATTGGTTCGTTAATGACTGAAAACCTGAGAAAGCAAAGAGCGATGTAACTTTACCAAAAGACTGTTATTGCTACTCCTCGTAAACGACTTGGATAATTGCCATGAAGCTTTTCACACACATTTATTCAATGGTCTAGTTTGTGTTAAATGAAAATGGTGTTGATATAGTCTCCATCTTGAAAATATTGCTATTGCTGCTATTATTGAAAGGATGAACGTATCAACAAAAGGCGTTCAAAAGAAAGACTTAGTATGATATCCAGTTGGACATAAATGAAACTGGTGCCAATCGTACTTCCAACATGGTATCCAACACCGACATCTGAAATCTTAATATCACTAATCCTCATGTATGAATGGCTATATTAACATTTGGTTTCCACCAAGAAACTTCTAATTATGTTGATCTTAATCTCATATAGCTGCCAGTTTTAAATTTTGTTAAAGCTCAGCAGGATTAGATATGGTTTCAACATTCAGAAGTTCAAAATTCGAAATGATTTTATCTTGAATTCATGGAAATTCTTTTTGGCTAGTATAGCAGTAGTCCCTTTGTGTGACTCAGAGACATACATGTATGTAAAATACATATATAATGCCTTTTATTGGCTGTTTTAGTTACGGTATTTCTTACATTCCCATTGTAATGTGACACATTTTGCCTGTGAGAATGCTGTGTGGGATGTATTTCACAAGATTGTAACAAATAAAAGGAAATTAAAATCTTCTTGTCTTTGACAAACCAAACTTTCATTAAAACTCAACTATTCTTTTGTTTACTAACAGTTACAAACTGAAAGAAACATTTTAGGAAAGAATTGAGAAAAAAAAAATAATCACTCATTTGTTTTGTGTGGATCTATCAATCTCAGTGTCAGAATTTGTCGTAGCTGTAAGTTCTGTCTGCCTTCAAATTCTTATTCTCTGGCGATAATTCCCTTTTGCACACAAATACATATGATTGATTTTATACAACATTTGTTGAAGTATGACCAGGTCCAAATTAAATACAGAAGTAAGAGACAAGCAACATACAAGTACGTGAATATATATTTAATACCAATATATCTATTCTGATATAAGATTACTGTGACTTTCCGGTGACGCTCTTTGCGACATTATTGAGTCTTTTTTATTTCATAACAACCACAGGGCATTAGCATTGAATCCTGTGATTGTTATTTCAAGTTCTTAAATTATTGCCTAGAAAAGTAAAGAAAGAAAAAAATAAAAAAATAAAAAAGAAACAAAAACAAAGAAAACAACAGCAGCAAAACACAGAAAGGAACTTCTACACTTCATTGTAATATGAGATTCCATTTTGTAACATCGTTACTGTATATTCCTATTCTTTAAAATAATACCTGATTTATGTTTTATCTGGGTGATTGGTTAGATTTATCGGTCATTCTTGGAAATGTGTTTTAGATACACGCTACAATTCCTCTTTATTCGGAGGAACGTATTTCAGATCTAGACTAGACTAGAAGCGTACTCGCAACTTGAACTTTTCTTATGATTTAGGTAATTGATTACGGTATATCAGTAAAACACTGCAACATAATTATCCTGGTCAAAGTTAGCAAATTGGCAAGAAAAGCAGCTACAAACTTGAACACGATCCGTTGTTGTCGCACACACGATATAAAGGCCGTAGTGCTAACATATTAATTAGCTGCTTAGCACCGATATTTCTCGCTTTCCTATTTATGTGTAACACATTTTACCCGTTTAGAAATGCTACGTTGGCTGCATATTCCATACATGATTGCATCTGCTGAGAGGAATCTGAAATCAGCTTGACTTGACCAAACCAAAATTCCGTTACAGCTACAGAACTCTGTAGTTGGTTCACGGCTATAACATTAACTGATTAGTAGAGGGTAGTAATAAATTTAACTTGACATACTTTTGTGTGGAAAAGAACATATCGACCTCTATGTCAGAACTTTAAATTCTGGACCTGGATGGTGTTTCCCTTCCACACAAATACATATGACTGATAGTATTAATCTCTTTTAGGATTTTAAAGTAACGTCATCAGAATGGTAAGTAGTAACGTCTAGTCTTTATGTTTTTTTTTATTGCGAATCAATCGAGATTTGAATTAAATTAGGAGCGTATTTCAATAGATTTTATTTTAGAAGATTCCGCTCTTCTGCTAATTACTTAATGATCTAAATCGTTGTTTCTTCCTTCATTTGTGTTGAACTTTACCTTTATTTCAATAATGTTTTCTACACTCATATTTCGAAGATATAATAAATTAGTAAAACTGTTTATTTAACATGATTGACAGATTAAAATAAACTTTGTTGGATTAGTACGATTCAGTGATCTGTAATAAGTTGTAGTACTTTAATCACATTATATCCGGTTAGACTGAAGCGACATCTGTGTAGATCTAGGTGTGCACTTTATATAAAAGTCTTGTTTTATATCACTAAAGGCTTCTTCAATTTTGGCGGCAGCGATAGACTTTGGAACAACCTACTCTGGATGCGCATATAGCTTTGAGCATCAATACAAACAGGATCCAACAAAAGTATTTGCAAAACTCTGGTCAGGTGGAATGCTCATGTCGGATAAAGCCCCCACAACAGTTCTTATAGCTCCAGATGGAAAGACATTCAAAGCTTTTGGGTATGAAGCAGAGGACAAGTACGCTGAACTTGCTGTAAAAAAGGAACACAAGAAATGGTTTTATTTCAGCAGGTTTAAAATGCTCCTAATGGACAAAACTGTAAGTTACAAAGCACGCGTACGATTCATACGATTACTGAGCTCATGTTCTACCTATGTAAACGTGAAATTGGTACATATCAGGTCAGTGTATCACATATAATCCTTTTTATCTAAAGGACATTAAAAATTTCAAACCAGCAGAGATTTGCTTTACATGGCAAGCGATGTTATCAGGAACATGGCGTGACGTAATCCATCACATATCAGGGCACCTCTGAAAGGTACAAAATAACAACAGTTGGTAAGGAAAATTACGTCACTTTAGTGGAAGAATATATACCAAAAGAGGATATGGGGGATGTATTACGCTTGCATTCACAGCAAGAAATGAATTTTGGCCAACTATATATCCAACGTTTAGAGGGTGAAATTTGATCCCATGTTGAAGGCCTCCTGGCAAGTGCGCGGTTAAGCGTGCATAATACATTTATGTTGATAAATCATCAGTCGATATTTTGCAAGCGAAAATGTTCATCGCAATGAATATAGATAATAATCACCTTAATTCAATGAATCATTCCATTAATCTTTTCCAACCACTTGAACCAAGATTCCAATATTTTAATTTACTCTGCCCTCATGTTTTACAGTGGGGCTCTATATGTTTACCCTTTAAATTTGGTTGTGTGTTTTCTCACCTAGTAAGCTCACGGGGTGGTGGGGGCGAAAACGGATTATTTGCAGTTAGCGCAAACCATACCTTGTATAATATTGTGCTGCTAAAAGAAACTCTATTTTTATCATTCAATGTTGTCTTAACTGGTACTGACTGGTAACAGTATGTTGTGTCCTTAGGAAATGCGCGTAATTAAAGCATTACACCTTATCAATATTTATCGCGAAACTATAAGTTTTTAGAGTAATAGATTATTGCAGACATATAACTTATGAGCAGCCGATTGTGAAAGGATGCAAACAAAGATAGTAGTTTACTGATATTTATTATATTTTCCCAATATTTTTACATTTTAAGACCATTCGTAGATGTTGTTAAGTGTAGTTTATGGAATTAAACATCTGAACAAATTACACATATTGTGGGTTATATATATATATATATATATATATATATATATATATATATATATATATATATATACAACTGTGTGATTATGTGTGGTGTGTGTGTGCGCGCGCTCTGAAATATATAATTGTCAATCTTAGGGACTAGAGCGTGGATTTCAAATGGAAGATGAAACAGGAAAAAAACTTCTCGCAAAGACAGTGTTTTCTATGGCAATCAAATACCTGAAAGACAATTTATTAGAAGAATGTAAAACACGGATTGCGGGTATGATCCTGCCTGATGACATCATGTGGGTACTGACAGTTCCAGCCATCTGGAACGATTCTGCGAAACAATTTATGAGAGAGGCAGCTGTTGAGGTAATCTGTTTATATATATATATATATATATATATATATATATATATATATATATATATATATATATATATATATATATATATATCATCCAGATATGAAATATTTGAATATGCAGTTGCATGGAGGAGTAGTATTAATACTAATGCAAATGTAAGCTCGAGTTTATAAAGAAAGTCTCAATTTTCATTTCTGAATTGGATTATATGTTTTTAAGGTACAAACTGAATGTCTTCATATCTTAGCATTATTACACAGACAATAATGGCAAATATGTTGTGACAATAAAATGTTTAAGTTATAGAATGTGTCTGATTGAGTATGCGCTCTTTTCTTTAACCTGCAGGCTGGAATAAACACCGACAAATTGAAACTCGCTCTTGAACCAGAGGCTGCTTCCTTGTTTTGTCGCCTTTTACCGATTGATAGAATGACAGGGGATACTGATATCTCTAGGATAAAGGCAGGGTCAAAATACATGGTACTTGATGCTGGGGGTAAGATGTAATTGCATTTGAATTATCGATGTGCTATATTGAATATACAATGTCTTTACGAATGGCACCGAGTCTCTTAAATTACTTTAACAGCACCTTAACGTTTCTCACTCGAGTACTGCATATATAAGGTACGACACAAAATGGCGTATGATATATTTATTAACCTAAATGATTGAAATTTGTATCAGATTTGATCTTTTAAATATTTATTTTATTACAAATTTCTAAGCTACAATGTCATTATTTATTGCATTTATTTACTTACAACATAATTTGACTTTGGATTAGGACAGAGGCTGTGCCTACAACTATGCTTTCCGTGATTTATATAATGAAACTACAACAAATGACGATAAAACATATATACCGTTTGATTAATATATATCCCCCTAACTATCATGCTATCTTTCTATACCGTTCGATTAATATACACCTCCCTAACTATCATGCTATCTTCATAGACATGGCTTTGTCATAGTTTGTTTTCGATTTACAGGTGGAACTGTGGATATTACTGTTCACCAGGTTCTCCAAGAAGGAAGACTGAAGGAAATCCATGAAGCAAGCGGAGGTGCATGGGGTGGGACAAACGTTGACGAAGCGTTTAGGCAATTCCTTATAAGCATCGTGGGAAATCCTGTATTTCAAAAATTTAGAGAAGAGTACATGGACGATTACCTCGACATGACTAGGGACTTTGAAATAAAGAAAAGAAAAGTTGAACCAGAACCAGATTCAAACGATAAGAAAAATGAAAATGAAAAGAAATATGACGTAGTGATTAGATTCCCCTTGACCTTGAAGGAACTGTTTGAAATAGAAACAGGCGAAGATCTTCAGGCGTCTATAGAACAAACAAGGCATGCGGGACAAGTCGAGCTCGACAGGGACAAATTAAAAGTCGACGCAAGAATAATGAGAAGTTTTTTTGAAGAACCAGTGCGAAGAATCATTGACCATGTGAATATGTTGTTCACCAAACCTGATGTTGTGGACGTTCCAAAAATTTTGATGATCGGCGGGTTTTCTGACTCAAAGATGCTCCAGTATGCGATTCAAAAAGAATTTGGACGCAAACACGTCACTGTCACTGTTCCTCATGAGCCTGGGATAGTTGTCTTGAAAGGGGCCGTAGTGTTCGGCCACGATACTGGCACAATATCAGCACGTATTGCCAAATATACCTACGGTGTGGCAAAACGTATGAATTTTATCGAAGGCAAGCACGACGAGAGACACAAAATTGTCGATGACGATGGGATTATAAGATGCAAGAACTTGTTTGGCAAATTTGTTGAAATAGGACAGTCACTGAAATGTAAAGAAAGTTTTCAATATGAGTACAAGTCTCCAGACTCCAAAGCAACTAGCTTCGAAGTACAGTTGTTTGCATCCACAAACAAACACCCAAAATATGTAACTGATGTTGGATGTTACAAGGTGGGAATGATGAATGTGTATGTTGATACGAGCGTACCGTATAATGACAGACGTTTTGTTATCAGTTTATCGTTTGGTGACACGGAAATCCATGTAAAGGCGCTGGAGAAGAGTACAGGAAAAGAAACACTTTGCTCTTTCAATTGCATGGATTAATCCTAAGATAAGCAATTTCATCTTT
The DNA here is from genome assembly GCA_016617855.1 of Megalonaias nervosa. NCBI lineage: Eukaryota > Metazoa > Mollusca > Bivalvia > Unionida > Unionidae > Megalonaias > Megalonaias nervosa. Next base: position 9,228 of record JAECUM010029444.1, on the reverse strand, counting down.
GTTATTCTAGAATAGCATAACTTGTCATGAATGCAGAAGAATAATGTGATGCCAAATGTGAGAGTTTGTTGACTTGTATGCAATGTACCCATTAATAAGTAGTTGAAGAAGTTTCATAGTCATTGATGAATTTGTTTCCTTTGATTCTATGGACATTGAATGGAGTTCTTACTAATATGCAATTCATCTTGGGTAGAATTATTTAAAGTCTCACAATGTTGTGTCAATTTTAATTTTGCACTATAAAATGTATGAAAGCATATGACATATATATATATATATATATATATATATATATATATATATATATATATATATATAAGAATACAAATCATATGGCGAATAACCGTCCTTTCAAGTGCACTGGATCCAATAAGGGATCAAGTATGTCAGGTATTGATTAAGATAAATGCAATAAACTGACAATGAACAATGCAAAACTAGTATGTAACTAGCTTGAGCGCTTTTGACTCAATGAGTCCTTTTCAAAGGCATATACAAAAAAAAGGACAAGACAAACAAATAAAACATAAAAACCTTAGTGTTTGCAAAACTTTACATGGCTGCTTCTATAGGAATTCAACCTCTAAATGTATTATGTTTCAACTAGTTTATATCAACTTGTTGCGGATTCTGGAAATTATTTGTATTAACCTAGAAATCGATGAACCATATATATATATATATATATATATATATATATATATATATATATATATATATATATATATATATATATATATATTAGATTTCAATCATGTTTCTGAAACGATGTTGTGTAGAAATTATATTTTGAGGCATTTAAACAGTTACATGTTACGAGAGTTTTCTAAACATAACCACTAGACTTCTTTTTTAAAATTGTACCATTTAACACATCATGCATAGTAACATGTAATTAACGTTTAATTATATATTTTCTGTTACGTTGCAATCTTTGCATGCATGTGAGAGGCGAGGTAACAGTCAAAGAGGTAGGTGTCTTTGTACATATCGTTCTTAGTTACAGGCATGTTAATCGAGAACATAAATGGTGTATCGTTTTGCTTGACAGTATACGGGAATTCCTCAATTTCAATCTCTATAGTTCGAATATTTCGCTATTGAGGAGAAAAATTAAGTCGATGACAGGTTGCTGGAAATTTCATTTTACATAAAGACATTTTATTTTATTGCCAAAGCTTTGACACTGCCGTAGATTATCTGGATTGAGTGTTTGTTTTATGTTAAGAAAACTGGAAATGATGTTTTCTATGGGAACGATCAACACCTCTACATTATGACAAGGTTAAGAAATCCCAGGTCATTCAAACGCTGTGGTTACTGTGAACAAGGTTTAATTGATTGATAACTAGTATATCATATCTACCATGGACGTACAAAGCAATTTGTTATATGATTATTTCCTCGAAATTATTTAAAAGATTGGGTTTATTAGATATTTTACTTCGTAATTGATCTATGCATGACATTTTTCTAAAAATAGATTTCATATAAAATATGAATTAGGAGTCTGTCGATATCTCTGATTTCATACATTTTTGTGTACAATTAACATAATTCTGAATTAGGCAATGATGAAACCATTAATAATATGATTACCTCTGTTTTGGTCTTGTTTTCTTTTGCAAAAGAAGGAATCAAGTAAGCATGGAATGCACATGGTACGAGCACTTTTTCTTTTTTGCACCCATTCCTAACGATAATGTTATGTGACACGGCCGAAGGATAACTGTATCAATTTAAACTACCTTTTGTACAGTATTTTGATAACTACATCAACTTTTCGCGCGATTTTTATTCTAATCCGTTGATTCTAAAGGAAACTATCTGTGTATGAACTTGAAGTTTCAACAGAAAGACATTTATAGTCTCAGATAAAAAACGTAAGAAAAATGCAACTATATCAGATCAAAATGTAGACTTCATGTAATTTATTTTAAACCTAGACCCACATTTGTAATCCCTCCATCTTTGGCATTTATTGTTTTTCAATTATAGACATTTTAAAATTTCAATTGATTCTACTGACTCCATTATAGATCTTAAACGTAGATAAATTACGTGCTATTATCAATACATTTATTAACATTTTATTTTACACTTGCATTAATATTTGTATTACCGTGTACAAATCAGTATCACCGTATCATATTTTCATTTGAATCATATTTGTATAATTGTTTAAAGGCATAGATGTCCATTTTTCTCCTCGATAATTTCAATAATCAACAACGTAGCATGGATCTAGACTTACGTCGGTAGATTATTCTAGATACTTGTAATCATTCCTAGGAAATGTAGTTGGAAGTGAAATATATTTTTCAACAAAGTAAAGAAACTAAAATCTGTTACATTTTCCAAAAACGTACACACGCATGCAAATTTCCCGCCTTTCCACCATGATCAATGGTACAGCTTCAGTCAGTTGTCTTGTTTATATTTGCTTTTTATGTTTCTCCACCTCACCATGTAATCATCTGCTTGCCTCTCAATGACTAATACTGTCTATCGATTTCATGTCCTGTTTACCTACAGATTCATCCATCTATCCATCGATACATGCATACAAAAAGGATGACAACACACAAGGTGCATGGTTATCAGTTGGAGTAGGCTACGTAAATGGGTCGGCAGGTGATGCAGTATTATGGGCTTATTATACTTGCCAATATTTATTCACAGCACGCTTCTTTTATTCCGCCGAAAGGCCTCAAACTATTCAAAATAATCTGATCGGGTCATGCTGAGCTTAAAAGCAGAGAAGCAGAAGAGGACTGCAAATATGTGACTCACTTTAAAAGAATTCTAGGTCAGTTCATGGAAAATGTAGACAAATGATTAAGCTACTTATAATGGACAATTGAAAGGTCAGCCGTATTTTAGAGGGTAGAATACGAACGTACAGTTACTGTGATATAAGGAACATTAACTTTCATACACAGGCGATGCTTGGTGAGAGTTAGGACAATTACTAATTGCAGGGCAATACGTTACACTCTTGTGTAATGTGAAAGCAAGTTTACGACTTCAAAACCTTTTCCCCAAAATGCACAAACTCCAACAGCAAATACCAATTCTCTGATATGTGAGTGCAACAAATTACTGGCAGTTGAATATAGCAGAATCCTCTTGTGCTAAACTTGAACCTATCTGTGAGAAGATGTGCACAATATATCGGGAATATGTGATGTACATAAAGTGGAAAAGTACGGTTATGAGCATTGCAATACAATCCCTGACTTGCAAGACCAAGTGTTAGACTGAGCATGGGAGACCCAAAGTTATAATTTTAATAAAGGCAACGTTTTGACGTATTGAAAATGGAGTCAGTACTAAAACAATATAGGTTTTCTCAGATATAAAACTCCCAGAGAATAATGAAGTGAGTAAAATGTTTTTAAATGAGAGTTATCCAACAAACGTGACCAATAATGCAATGCAGAAATATGTAAAAGGAAATCAACAATAGCAATAAAGTAACATGTAAGAGGCAAGTGCAAGCTAGCCCTTTCTTTTTTCGTCATGACAGTGGGCAAATTTGATGTAATCCCGAGACCTTTGGGTCGTTGATTATCAATTCTCACCACAGCCTCTCTATCCTCGACTAGCGCAAATAGAATGATGACAAGTTTGGGTCCAGATCGACATCGTGGGAGCCGGAGTGTATTAGCCAACCAAATGCTATCTACATGTTATGGACCCAATCCACCCGTCTCCTTAATTAAGCTTCTAGCAACTTAGTATATATGTTTTCTAATTTATTTACATTTTAACATATTTTGGTCGTATTCCTTACTGTTAATGCCTTTACCTTTTCTCTAATGAAGGCCAATCTCGTAAATTGTTTGGTCTCAGACTCATCAACCTGATTTTAGTGAAAATGGGCTCTACTTTCTTCATTCTCTCATATGCTCTTTGTACGTACCCCTCTACGTCTCTCCAAAACGAAAGAAACTCTGATTTAAGATCTTGGACCAAATTATAAAATTTTCAATCCATACATTCAGTCTTTAGAAGGTAAACCGTTTATGTTGTGCCATATGTGCGTTTGTATTGACAAGCAACTTTCTCATGTCCAGCTATGGGTCACCAAGTGGAGCACGTTGGTTTAAGTATGAGACTTGCTTCTTGCATATGAAAGAAAAAGGGGATTTTTAAGGGATTTCTACTTCGCAAACTAGAACGTGAAAACGTCTCTCCAACAAAACTGGAACCTTTGTTTATTGCTTTATTTGTGGAAGACATTTTTTCTCAAGTATTCAATGGATGTTCATGTGCTCAAACAGTTCATATACATAAAGATGGCTATAGTCCAAAAGTCAACACGTTACTATAAGGGTTAAAACTAACTAATGTTAGTCTCCAGTGTATGATCCATCTACCAAATGAGATGGGTTCAAACTTACTCTCATTACTTTTAATGAGCCAGTGAAATACATTGTGGAATATAAATACTCTGCAGCCTAGGCAGAAAAGTTTTAGATGGTAGATATATTCCTGTATGTCGAGACCATGAGGATGGGAATGCATCCATAACTTAAAATATAAAATAAGTGTATAGAGTGATCTATATTACGGTGTCCCTTCCTATATTCGAGACAGCCAACTCAATCTAGTCAATCTGAAACAGTACGGAAATATATACCTTACGTTCATTTTCAATACCTTACTAAAAACTGAAGACAGATCAAAGGGCGAGAAAAAGCATGTACTTAAGCAGTTGATGCTGGGTGAGGTCAGGTTATACATATTCCAATATATTTTAAACGCTTTCGAGTGCCATCGACCTAGAGAGTTTGAGAATCAGAGTAGGCGTGTTCGGCGGTGGTACTCGCAGCCCATATTCAACAATTATGATCTTTGTAATAGGGCTATCAAAACCGGACAAAATTCAAACTACGAAAACGTTGGTGCTCAAACACTGAGCGTGATAAAAAGTAAGCACTTGACAAACAGAAAAAGGAGCCTGTGTGACTTCCTGGTTTGTGCAAGTAATCAAGCAAGGTTTTAACCAATTGTGAAAGTTATATGATGCGGTCTTCCAAACGTATTAAATCAAAGTTGCGGAAAGTGACATTGGCTGATGTTCGGTTGCATGCTGGATTGAGATCCTTATCTAAGACCACCAGGAGAGTAACTGAGGTAGATATATAATTTCACCAATACTTGTAACGACATGATATGCAAAGAGAAACATGGACTAGAATGGCAGCAATTCAAATTAATTACTAGCTGTAAATGCAAGGAATAACATTAATTTGTTTAAGAGTGGCGTTATATATGGCACAGACAGAACAAAGTATGGTAGCATGCGATATGACCGTGAAGATAATCTCTTGACCAGAAAGAGAACAGTGTGATTAGGGTAACATAACAATTTCTGGACGTAAGCGACTGCAGAGAGGTAAATTCAAATTGTTTTTGTAGCATATGACGCTTTGTGTTGATCAGCTACAAATAGACACACACACACACATATATATATATATATATATATATATATATATATATATATATATATATATATATATATATATATATATATATATATATATATATATATATGACATCGTCAATGGACTCACTAGAAGGTAGCAAACCTAATATTCATTTAATGTTTTTGGAAAACTTGTCATGCTCTGATGGTACATTTTGTCAGTTCTTGGAGCTGTAGATGTTGAAGGCAGTGTGGGAAGTGACCTAAAACGTTCTCTGGTAGCAGATGTAGAGGAATACGTGTTGGATAGGCTTCACAGTAAGGACAGAGTCACTTAAATTTGGAAAGTTGTAGGATGTAAGAAAGTCAGCCAAAAATCGTTGCAGAAACATTTCACGTTTGACTTGGAACAAATCATTGTATCTGAGACATATGAGTCATATGCGTGAGAAGCCGTATTACGTTTTTATCTTTACACGCTTGTTTGTTCAAACTAGAAACAAGAACCAGTTTATCAGTGAAAATCAGAATGCACTGGCATTTCTAATGGTGGCCACATGGGGACAATTTAGTACAAAAGGATGAAGCTCTACAAATGTAATGTTATAAGTATACTATGAAACAAGTAAAGCTCCATTAAACCACAATGATCTGTGTACACTTCCAAACCCCAAGAACTGAGCACCATCTATGTATAGATGTAAAGAGTCATATTATTTTTAAAAAAAGACTTAGCCCGCAGAAAACATGCATTTGTTATTGAACAGTTACAAAAACAACAAGTATGTCTCCATGTCAGATTTTGCATCTCTAAAATGAATGCAATGGTTGGATTTGTATATCTCGATGGGAAAACTCCAACTAATCACAGTGTAACAGCAAACTTTAAAGTAACCTATGAGAACTTGTACTTCCACCAGTCTGTGAAACCGTTTGAAAAATAAATGAAAACGAATGCATGAAAGATAGTCGTATATTTGTTACTCTTACTCACAGGCACGGAGGACTGTAAAGACCTGTTGCAAAGGGATATACAAGTATATGGTATATGTATGCTTGATCTATAATTTTTTTCCGTGGTAGCAGGAATACCAATCATATTGATAATGATATTATGAGAATGGTTGAAGTTTCTTTCATTGTTTTCAAAGAAATCGAAATCATACAAGACATGAACAACAGTTCTGCAAACAAATTTGTTTAGTGAGATCCATCTCAAAGCAATACTAATTTACTTCAAGCATCTGATAGCTAGGCCAGCAGCCCATAAGCAGACATTTATTTTAATAATGAAGTCACTCCAAAGTGAAACACAGACGCTCTTAATCAATGTCAGTTTTCTCCATCATAGCCTCCTCTACCAAACGTTTTATGATATATGTGGCATTTTGGATACCAGTGTATGATAATATACAAGATATCCTCATCAAATGACACACCTGAAGAGGCTGCGTCGATGTGCTATTATGATAATCTGACGTTGTGACTGTGGATACAGACATTGTATTCCGCAGATTTCATCCCACTTCCCCCCCCCCCAACTTCCCCCCACCAACAGTATTGACATACGTGAGTGTATTTACGTCGAAGACAATGGCTTCCTGTGTGATATTTATTGCATATGTGTAATGATATGCTTGCATACCAATGTAACGAAAGGACTGATTCTTCGTCAAATGGGCTGTCAAATACAGTTCATTTTCAATTCGATTCTATTTGAACAGCATGGTGCACTCAGGCGAGAGTAACTTGTATCATAGTAACCCCAGGTTCCATTTTGATCAGCAATGCTACAAACTAGCCCCATGTAAGAAAACATCTCTTTTTCTCATTATAGAACGTAAGCCTGTACACAGAGGAAATGCATTAAAAGCATCAACCCACTGTCCAGTGCTCAAATGCTGCTTCTTACTAGAGATAATGACGTTTAAAATTGAAGATATTTTCACGCCCAGATTTTCTTCCTATTCTTAAGAGCATGTAATAGCAGCTTGAAGAAAGAAACGCATGAGGAGGAAGACACACTGAGAGTTTGAGCAATTTGGATAGAACGAAATATATACAAAAGTGTATAAAACCGTCTGGGAACATGATGACTGCAAACTTGGAAAGTATAGAAAGATTACTTTCTGACGATCATGTCAGTGTTTGGCTGCTCACCAGCAATAATAATTGCTGATTTGATTGATTTATAAAACTTGTTTGTTTAAGATGAACACCTTCATTGGGCAAATAAATGGAATGGGGCTCATGAATATTCATGTATACTTCAAACACCTAAGATGGGATAGGTGCTGTAGAGTAAAGTGACTAGAGACACAATTACTTGGTTTCGTCTCCTTTCTTACAATATTAAAGAAATAGTTATATCGTTAAGAGATTGAAATTGTTTACAGACATACACACACCTCAGACGATACTGTTCCAGCAGAGGCTAATTGAAATCCTCAATGTTATTTTCTCGTGTCGGTGACATTGAAAGTCTGTCATGGTTCTTCTATTAATAGTGTAATTGTGTAGTACAATTGACACAGAGGCAGATCCTGTCCGAACTCATAACGCCCAGGTGAAATATATACACATACTTCTAACCAAATACCCTATATACAGGCAAAACTGTCATGCCATCATAAAAATTATATGGCAATCCCGCTCATACACTCATCAAATACGTGTATGCGGAGTTTTGAGTTGAGGAAGATTTGCGCGCAATGCTCGATAACAAGATCATCATATATTGTCAAGTCCAGCATAGTTCTCAACGGTAGAGTTGAATAAAATAACGGCAGACGGCTTTGTTCGCCATTGATGCTAGCTCCCATGGTTAAATAATCAACAACTTCAAGTGGTGGCGCTAGTCCATATGAGTTGAAATATAACAAATAATTGGGTGTCACCGTGTCACAACCCAATGAGTGCCATGTCCTGTTGTCCAGTCTAGGTTAACAATGCAGGTTTTACGTGTGCGTGTCACCGTCGATACAAGTTTATTGGGCATAAATACACATCGGAAATGCTTAACTGATTTTACCATTGCAAGGTATATCAAGATTGGTTAATGAACTCATGGCCTTTGCAAGTTGTACAGGGTGCAGAAGTCTTTTTTTCTGGTGTTATTGTACGACTTGTCTCTGGCAATTGAAGACATTGCTCTGTTTGCTTTGTATGCAATCTCCCACAGCTTTTATCAAAGTCACTGCGGTCGCATTTCTGACAGCACTCTATTCCCGCCACTTTTGCAACCGCTGGAGCCGCAGCTGCTAACAATGCTGGCATGGCAGCAAAATACCATGGCGAGAAACATACACCGGGATGTAGTTATTGTTGGCCAGATACACGGCTTAATGCACCATCTGATTCAAACAACCAAAAAAATCCTGGTGAAGCACCTATAATTCCTTCTGTGTCTACTTGATCAACGCTGTCGGTTATCTCCGCAATCATAGGTTCAACAAATCTGCTTCGACGGGTGCCATAATTTTCGCAAACAGATCCGCTTTTGCTGGCAAAGCTGATTAAGTGATTTGAATTCGGTATAACATTCAAGCTGACACGTAACGCTTGCAAATGTGATTGACAGTAATCATAACGGTATGTTACACCACATAGATTTTCCAAGGCATTCACCTTTACAGTTATGGCGTTACATTGCCATTTAAATCTTCATATACACACAGCGATATATAATTATATTCTAATTATTTTCCAGTCACTACCGTTCGTTTTCCAGTCGCTGCCGTTGTTGATCTCCTTACTTACATAGTGTGGAATATATATATATATATATA